>LPNX010073941.1:6658-35884 GCA_001517045.1 Pseudotsuga menziesii | reverse complement strand
TACAATCTCTTACATGATTTTGTGCATGTTTATTTTACCTAATGGTTTTGTCATATAAAATTGTTATCCTATCATGATTTCGTTTAGTTATAATGTTGTATAATGACTCATTACGTTGATTATGAAAGGAAAAATTAATTTGGTACACACAGATTCTCTTATCTTCAAAACTTTCGTATCTTAGTATTGGAGAACAACCATATAAAATAGTTTGGCTTTGTTGAAAGTACAACTTTGAGAGTCATTCCCATTAGAATTGTGTTGTCTCATGTACAAAATCTTTGTTGTATTAGGTTCATATCTTCCCCATGGAACTTATGTTGTATGTATTAAACTAGGACCTTGTCCTATTCGTGAGAGATGCTTGTACTGGGATCTTATGTTGTATTAATATCATGACCTTATGATGTATTAAGGTCAGAGACTTGTGTTGTATCAAGTCAAATGATTCTCATAGAAGGTACCCTATGAGATGGTTCTCCTTACATGGAGATGGACTTGTGGTGTATCAAGTCCGGACCTTATGTTGTATAAAGTTCAGGGTCTTTTGTTGTATCAAGACCACATGACTTATGTTGTATTAAGTCTCGAGGATATACTATGTGATGTATGGCTAGTCATGGACACGAGGTGCTACACGTATCCTTTAGGGATTAGCTACCCCTAGAGTGATTTACTTTAGCATATGACTATATGACCCAAGGTAATACATATGATCATAGGTTCAAAACAATTCTTATGAGTATGATCTGATAAAAATGATTAATTAATTAAACACTCACGGACCATAGAAGATTAATTAATGATAAATGAGATGAGAACAAAGATAGAGTAAAATTTGAATTACCTATGTCAGACCTATAGTGAACTCGAATTTCAAAGACATCAATTAAGTCTAATTTGTGGAAAACAAGTTTGAGTTAATTAAGGAATCTTCTCCTTGATTTATGCAAAGTGGTTGTTGAAGATGACACTGATGGTGAAGCACTATCTGTTTAGTTATATTCAGTTGTGTTTAGTTACATCCAGTTCTATTTAGTTACATTTAGTTACATGAAGTTCCATTCAGTTCAGTTCAGTTCAATCAGTTAACAAATTAGTTAGAGGCAGTTAACACAGATGAATAAATGGAGGGAAAATATCTTTAGTGTGGGAGGTAATTACGAGGTGGAAACTTGGCACCAAGTCAAGGAAGGTGGAAAATTTTAATGTGTATATAGTGCCCACACACACAGTTAGTATAGTGTTAATAGTTCCTAAAGGCATGCAACCATTCTCTACCTCTCATTGTGTGACTGAATAAGATTGTTATTAAAGTTCTATGAACTTGCCAAGGCTGAGACAATATTCTGAGTGATATCTATTCTCTAGTGTTCTTAGATAACTCTTATTAGGTAATTTGCAAGTGTTGTAAAACATTCTATGCATTTATCTATCATACTCAAAGGATTGTTTGTTGGGTTTTTCATCCTCTAGATTTGTAGGGTTTTCCTAGGGTACATCATGTGTCGTATGGATTGAATAATTTGTGTGCTTGAATTGTTTATGAGATCTATCTGCACTGTAATTATGGATTAACAATTTTAAATTTCCATAATCTTCATTATTGGTCAAACATTAACATGGTATCAGAGCAAGAGCATGCAAGAGATTATTTTTTCCCACACAAACTAAAGCCTACGTGATCATGAGGAGTTGAGAAAAGGCTTGGAGCCATGGCATCAATCTCCGTCCAACTAGAAGATTGACTTGAAGGTGCTTCCAACTTCAACACATGAAAGGCAAGGGTATTAAGCATTCTTGAGGAGCATGATCTAGATGCCTACGTGGCCTCAGTGAGTGAGGAGCCTTTATCCAATGCAGGGTAAATTAAAGAGTAAGTCAATATGCACCATTCCCATCACTTTTTAGGAGACAACTTTTGTGGAGCATTTTTTATCAATCCGCGAGGAATACGACAAAATGGTTGAAAACCCACTTCCCAAATGGGTTGATTTATCATAATTTCAGGATTATTTTAAACATTCATAATTGTTTGAGAGACACGATTAGGTATTTGAAGATGGAATTATTAGAATTTGTGTTATAACTGTTTTCCCAAAGTGGATGAATTGATGGATATTATCATTATTCAAATGGATCTTGTGTATAATGAGATTCTCGTAGAGTTGAGATCTCATCTGAAGAATAGGATGATCATTGGAAGAAGTTTTCCTTGAGGAAGAGCATTTAGTCTAGGTTGCATGGGATCTAGTTTCTTCATGCAGAGATTCGCTACCTCTTGCATGCACTCAAATTTGGAAAGAATTAAAGACCGAGGAACTCCATTATTATATGCAAGGAAGGATATATCAAGAGGGAGCACACAAAACAGTAAAACATAAGTAATTGAGTTTTTTATTATATGTTATTTAGATCGATATGCTTTTGAATGTTTTCATTATAGTCATATAGAGATTCGTATTCCTAAGATTAATAATTTTGAACATATTTGGTGATTTTCTTTAGTTTATTGGCAAATAAAAAAATTCATAAGATACGAATATAGTACTACAAGATTTTTTCATAAGATATAAATATAGTGTTGCAAGATTGTTTCATAATATATAAATATTGTGCTGCATGATTGTTTCATAAGATATGAACATAGAGCTACATGCTTGTTTCATAAGATATGGATATAGAGTTGCATGAATGATTCATGAGATATGAATGTTATGATTGTCCATAAATATATGGATATAAAATTGCATAATTATTCATGAATGTTGGGATGCATGATTATCTCATTATCATATTCTTTTATAAAATTAGATTTTGTTTTACTACAATCTCTATTCCTTGGGATTAGGAATGAGGTTATGGTACAAACATGATTAAAATAATATGTTACAATCTTTTTATTTATTGGTAAATATAAAACTCATGTTATGTTTAAATTAAGAAGAATAAAGGGTTGCATAAATCTTCATGAGATTTAAATATCAAGCTTATATAGAACTCCAAAACATTACATGAAAAATATCAATGGGGTTATGTCAAAAAATTGATTTAATGTGTATATGACTATATGAACCATTGCAAACACATTGAGGTATTCATGTGATTAAAATTCATGAGATATGGTCATACTGAAACATTGCTTAAAACGTTTTGCATATCAGTTTGTGTTGTTTGTCATTTTATTGAAATGATTGGATTATGTAAAGTTGCTAACAACTTGATTGAATTTGGCTTGTAGGGAAAAACTATGTTCCCTTACCTACAAGAAAAATGACATGTATTGAATGAAGAGAGATTCCGATGGGTGATCCTAAAAGAGAGAGGGATGTTGTGAAGAATGAAGCTTTTGGTAGTAGATTGAGAGGTTCCTATGCATTAGGAAGAAGTCAGAATAGAATCCTTAATCCTATTATGAGATGAGATGTAAAGAATCTTGAAGATAATTAAATACGGATTTACACTCATGTGTCAAGAAGAGATCTAGGCATAGATGAGCATGATTCTATGTGACGGAGGACCTATATTATGATTCTCACATCCTGATGGTGAGAGGGAGTAGCTAGACTCGCTAGCTCATGAAGAACCAGTAAAACTGGTTGATGTATCTTATATTAAGATGAGACCTACATGATGCTCATATTCAGAAGGAATTTGAGAAGTGTATTCAAGAATATTGTTATGATTCTTATGATTAGTTGTGTGCAGACACCAGAAAAACATTTTCCTCAATTAAGGAAAATGTGTAGTAAAAGATCCTAAAGAGTTTCAGGATGATGGACTATAAATCCATGGCCACACATATGAAGATAAATATGAAATTTTATAATTCTTATTTCATATTTGGAGGATCTCAAGTTAGTTGAGATGTATTTGGTTCATCATTGGTCATAGGATTTGTTATATGCTTTGCAGTATATATGTACAAAGCATGTGTTATAAAACCTAATTGGTACAAGTTTATCTGGACACATATATGTCTTGGTCAGCAAAATAGAGTTTCAAAGATATATGAAATATGACTAGTATAGAGATCAAGGAAAGATCACATGTTTTTCTCTAGATAGAGCATGTTGAAAAAATAGTAAAGATTTATGAGGTTTCTAGTCAGTTATATCTAAGACATGGTACATATCCATAGATGAGAACCATTTCCAACATTCTTACTAAGCCTATGTCCAAGAAAATATTGGTATAGTACATAAAAGATCCTTCGGTTGAAGAGGGAGTATTGATGTGTCTTCACAGGAGCCAGCAGATAAAGTCCCAACCATTTAGTCATGGTACATGACTCAGGAAACTAGGGGATGTGATACCTTGTGGAGAGAATCCACATGAGTAGAGACATGGTCAAAGTATCAGGGACTATTGATACTCAATAAGATTTATAGTCTAGACCGTTAGAGAACAGATAAACCTCTCGAAGAGGTAGTTGGGGTGTTGCAGTTTAAAGAGAAGAATAACTGAGAAAGTGGTCATGTCTTGAAGAACATCATAGAGAATGGAAATATCATAGATAACTTCTCCATATACCATAATATTCAAGATTTCATCAAATTTTGAAGAGTGAAAGAAAAGATGAGAATTTCTTTGTGCATAATTTTATACATTTGTTGTATAATGTTGTATATAATGGATTTAAAATCCATGGTTTCTAGTTCAGATAAACTATATTCTAGATTGGATCTAGATGATGCTACTATGTGTAAGTAGTTGGTTGGTCTTTGAGAAGACCTGTTGTATTTCATGCTTACTACTAAGAATATGTTTGAGTAACTTTGAGGTACATTAGAATAAGCTCTTTATTGTATTTGATACATGGAAGACCTATTATATGATTGTGTTATCCAACTATTATTTTAGCATGAGTTAAGCGATGTAAATTGCAGCTAGTAATACAAAAGATAAGTGTATTATGGCTATTACTACAAAAGCTAAATGTAAATTGTGGCTAGTATGACAAAAGTTAAGTATATTGCAGCTAGTACTATAGAAGAAAGATGCATGTAAGAGAATACTACATAAGAAAAAAAAAATTGCGGATAGAACTACATGTTGAGGAGTTGTGTACCTTGGGAAGCTACCTACTAGGGTGAAATATTTGAGCCTACGGTTACTAGGTGTTAATAGTCAAGCTTTCCAAAAAACCCTATGTGTGTTATGATAAAAAACATTGAGATGAAGTTTTACTTCATTCGAGTCATGGTCCTGTAAAATGAAATTCCAGTACATAGCTGTTGATGAGAATATTGTAAATTTGTGGACAAGACGTTCTCAATGATGAAGTTGATATACTTCTGAGATAAGCTTGGTATCGCCATGAATTCTTGGTAGAGAAGAGAATGTCTCCCTCACTGAGAGGGAGTATTGAAAGTAAAACTTCAAGAATCATTCCAATGAGACTTTTTTGTATCAAGTCTGAAATCTATGCCATATTAGGTTCAGATCTTCTCCATAAAACTTATGTTGTATTAAGTTAAAGAGATTATGTTGTATTAAGCGAGGACCTTGTCCTATTCGGGAGAGATTCTTTTATTGGGATATTATGTTGTATTAAGATCATGACCTTATGTTGTATTAAGGTTGAATACTTGTGTCATATCAAGTCAAATGATTCTCATAGACGATACCCAATGAGATGGTTATGTTTAACTCGAGATGGAATTATGTTGTATTAAGTCCGTAACTTATGTTGTATTAACTCGAGGGCCTTGTGTTGTATCAAGACCACATGACTTATGTTGTATTAAGTATTAAGGATATACTATGTGATGTATGTCTAGTAATGGTCACGAGGTGCTACAAGTATCCTTTAGGGACTATCTACGCCTAGAGTTATTCACTTTATCATATGACTATATGACCCAAGGTAAAACATATGATCATAGGTTCAAAGCAATTCTTATGACTATGATATGATAAATATGATTACTAAATTAAACACTCATGGACCGTGAAAAAAAATTAATGATAAATGTGATGAGCATAGAGATAGAGTGAAATTCAAATTTCCTATGTCATACCTCCAGTGAACTCCAATTGCAAAGACATCAGTCTAAGTTTAAGTTGTGGGAAATAAGTTTTAGTTAATTAAGGAATCTACTCCTTGATTTATGCAAAGTGGTTCTTGAAGATGACACTGATGGCGAAGCACTATTTGTTTAGTTACATTCAATTATGTTTAGTTACATTCAGTTATGTTCAGTTACATTCAATCATTCAATCCAGTTACATCTAGTTCTGTTCATTCATTAAGTTATGTTCAGTTACATTCAGTTTTGTTCAGTTACATTCAGTTTTGTTTAGTTACATTTTGTTTTGTTCAATTAAATTATGTTACATGTAGTTCCATTCATTTTAGTTCAGTCCAAACAATTAACAACTTAGGTAGAGGAAGTTAACACCCATTAATTAATGGAGGGTGCATATCTTCAATATGGGAGGTAATTTTGATGCGACAACTTGGAACCAAGTCAAGAAATGTGCAAAAGGTTAATGTGTATATAGTGCCCACAGTGCACATAATATATACAGTGTTAATAGTTCCTAAAGGCATGCAACCATTCACTACTTCTCATTGTATGACTAAATAATATTGTTATTAAAGTGCATGCACTTGGAAAGGTTGAGAAGGTATTCTGAGTGATATCTATTCTCTAGTGCTTCTTAGATATCTCTTATCAGGGAATCACGAAATGTTGTAAGATCATTCTCTATATTTATCTATCATACTCAAAGGATTATTTGTTGGGTTTTTCATCCTTTGGATTTGTTGGGTTTTCCTAGGTTAAATCATGTGTCTTATGGATTGAATAATTTGTGTGCTTGAATTTCTTATGATATATATATACATTGTAATTCTCGGTTAAAATATTTAAAGTTCAAGAATATTCATTATTGCTCAAACATTAACAAGCTTATACCAAAACATCTTACTATTGACTAATTCTTTGGATCATTGTATTCCTCTCTTAAACATTATAAAGGGTTAAATCCAAGCCCCAATACATACAACCTATGAGGTCATATTTACATAAGGAACCAACCCATGCCCTTAAAAAATACACTATAGAACATCACCAAAACAAGTGTTCCAGGGACATATTTCATCCACACTAAGGTGTGATGTCTCCATCCCTCAATCCGACTAGCCGGAGGGGGCATTGACTAAATTGGGGCCTCTAAATTTTCCCCATAATCATAATTACGAATTCACAACAATAAAACATGTGTGAAGATACATAATAAAAATATGCAACAGAAATAACTCAATCCACACACACACAAAACATGCAATTTACAAGCATAGTAATCACATGAATATAATAAAAAAATCATTGTTGCACATTAGATACAAAAGAATACTTATCTTTAACAAAGAAGATCCAAGCAACTCGAATTAGAGGAAATTTGGGGTCTAAAATGGGCCTTATAAGAAAACACGTCAACAATAAATTTTGTGAGTTGGAATTCAAGAACCAATAGAATTGCAATAAACTGTGTCAACCATAATGGTTGAATTGACATATTTGTCAAAAAAGAAATCTACTTTTTTTGTTCATATTTTCGACATATCTCCATGTGTTTTTACTCAAATTTCAAGTGGGAGAGCTTGTTGGATGCAGAATTTAATTCCGCATCCAATGTGTACCCACACTGCATGCTTTTGACAGACTCTTCTACACCAAAAATAAGAAATACCTGAAAAAATGTGATGATAATGTCATCATCATTTTTTTTCAAGTATTTCTTGGTTTTGGGGTAGTGAGGCATGTCAAAAGTATGCATTGTGGGTACTCATTGGATGTGGAATTAAATTCCACATCCAATGAGCTCTCCCACTTAGAATTTGAGTAAAAACACAGGGATATATGTCAAAAATACGAACAAAAAAAGTAGTTTTTTTCATTCTTCCTCCAAAATTAATAACTATTATTTTATTATTTTAGCTATTATTTTATTATTTTCCTTAGGAGGCCCATTTTAGACCTCAAAATTCCTCTAATGCTATGTAAGAGAAATTTTCCACCCAACCATAGGCACTCTTTTCAGCATATACTCTTTCTGGCGAGAGGCCACCCCCAAGCTCGGTTATGAGGTCACTATGGATAAGGAAACACCTACATGATTCTCTCACTCAACCCACAATCCATGCTTCTCTCTATGTTGAACCAAAACACATATAGAACTCTACATAGATCTCACTCAACCATCACAACCATGGAACTCCTTCCAACTACCCCACATAACACAATGAATTCATTCCCCTTCACTAATCCACACTTACCTTAAGGAATCAAATCCTTACAATGCTTATCAGTGTGTGTAGTAAGAGTCCAATCTATTGTATGTTGTTGGAGAACCTCATGTAGCATAAATTATGGTTTCACAAGCATCCCAACAATAGCATAACTCCATGGGTAAGGTTTCCTAGATTTCCCAGCCTCCATGCTCTCCTACAACCATCTATTTTTCCTTCCAAAATTTATCTATGTCTCTAAACTTGAATTTTTGGTGTAAAAACAGAGTTTGGTAATGGACATGAACAATAATAGGAAATTCTACATAGTGTATAAGCATGCATGAGAGAGTGATCCAAAAATTGTTGACTCCAAGGGATATGAGATGATGATGAAATACAACTGACATAGTTTCTAACCCTATAAGAAAAGGATAGTTGATAGTTGATGTAACTGTCACAACCCCCATGCTTCAATAATTGCATGAACTAACTTTTCCCACCAACCTCACATGTGCATTCAATTATTGGGTTTAATTGTCAAGGAAATATAATTGGCTCATTTAGGATTTAGTTTCCCATAGGCCCATTTTCCTCTTCCCCTCTGGTAGGATCATATCCCCTATAATGCTCTTTACACATCCATCTTGGACCATTTTATTGATCTCCAATACAAAATTTACATACATTTCAAATTGACATGATAAGCCAACCATATGGTCCAAATAAAAGTATATACATCATACATGCCTAGCCATTCACTAGTCGAGCCTTGGCCTTGACATCCACACTAGGAATCCATACTAGAATATTTACATTATTTACATAATTTTGATTAAATAATTTCCAAGTCAAACTTTGGGGTATTACATGTGTATTACATAACGAAACTATGTATTTTGAATTATTGGGTAAGAGAGCCTTTTACCTATTCGTGAATTCCCCGCAATTAAAAACTAGGAAAACATAACTACTTTGAATTATAGGAGAAAATTCTGAAGTATCTTCAAAGTAAACATCCAAGTCTAATCCTTGGACTTCACTCATTAAATTGTATTCAACTATATTTCCAAAGGATTGTAGTAGATCCATAAACAAACACAAGTTAGATTATACTTAGTAAAGGTTGTAGAAAATCCCTGTTTTGAGTGCTTCCACGAGGTTTGGGGGCTTAATTGTGCATCTTAAGCATATGATTCTCTAGAAATTAGGATCCATATTCATTTATACATAAACTTATTGACAATGGATAGATCAAAAGGGAATCCTTTCCTTATCTTACTATTGACCAATTCTTTGGCTCTTTGTATGTATCTCTTAAACATTATCGAGGTTGAAAACGAGGATTATTTGCCAAAGGTTTTCCTTTCATTTAACAAAAGAGGGGGCCATGACAAGCAATTATCACTAAATGGAAAAATAGAATTCCCTCCATGATCAAAATTGTTTCATTTCTTCCTAGATCTTCCAAAATATTTTCAAAACAAAAGTGCCAACAAATTTCAACTAAAAAGGGGTGATCAATAAAGAATAAATAGATTTAGCCTCATGTTATTTCTTTCCAATTGGGTTTTTTGGTGGGTTTTATTCTCAAAACCACCTTCTAGGCCTCATTAACATTGATGTATTTCACTACAGATGTCACTAACAACTAATGTTCAAGTTCCCATTTCAAACTAGCCACTACCATTTACACCAAGGTATTGTATTGGTCCATATTTATCCTTTTTGTTTTTTTGTTACTTTCGTAAAAACAATGTACACTACCCTTGGCATTTCTTAAAGGATGAAGCAATGATTTAGATAATAGAATGAGTCGAAGGATATTTTATATATTTGGTAGAATATTCGTACAATGTATTTAAGCAAACTACCAAGTTGACTATTATAACACTTTTTTTAGGCTAAGTATTATAGAAATTATAATCAAATTCATCTCTTCAAAATGTTTGTTGATTATTTCTAAATTGAGTTAAAGTAGTTTTAAGTGTTAATACCAACTTCTTGTTGTATACTCTCATAATATCCATAGGCATCACACTAAACAATAGAGATATTTATTCTCTAATTTTGACAAAAGTTTGCAGTTGTCTTATTGGTAGAAGTGATCTTCTGTTGAATCCATCCCGAATTTAATTGGTGTATTTTTTTCTCTTTTTTTATTACATTCCCCAATTTGTCTAATTCAATAGCACTAATGTGTATGCTTTCTCATCTTTAGTAGATTCCCTAGTTGATTTAATGCAATGGCACCAATTTTTGGTTTGGTCACTTATCTTTACTCTAAACTTACTTTATGTATAATAGACCATGGATATGATTGAAGTGTGCACTTGTGTTCCTTCTACAAATAATAAGAACCAAATATGGCTAACATTTGTTCAAAGTTGTGTAACTATCTAAGGAACTCTTTGGTCCCTTCACATGCCAATATTGGCCACTTTGTACTATAAGAACCCAACAGTGTCCACATAAAGTCCTTCATTAATATAAAATATCGTGTTGATGCTCTTTAACAATTATTGGCATCCTTTCCCTTCACATGGCCTTACAGAAAATACTTTCCTTTTGCATCATGTATAGGCCCTACATATTACACTTCGGTAGATATAATAGACCTCCTTCTCAATATCTCTCTCAACTCTGTTCTTTATCTTATTTTTTTCTAACAAGACATAATTCCACTAACATTATAAGCAACATCACCTTCATTAGCCTTCATTAACCTTAATTAGTTGTTCTTATCATAAGAAAATAGTTTTTACATACAATATTTGCACTCATTTTTTTGTTGGACATAGAGATTGATAACCATTTGATAACAATCACTAGAAATCTTTAATCATACCTGCATACTCTTTAGATTATAACCTACTTCTATGTCAATATCTTTATCTAAAATAAACACCCCTTAAGCAATGTTTATGATGTCGATACTATAGCACCAACTTATCAAACTGAAATTAAGTGACGCTGATATGAATTTGCTTGAGAAGCATCTTTTATGTTTCTTAAATGTTGTCCCAACGTCTCTTAAGAGACGATTTTTAATTTATTTATTTTCCATTTGTTCAATTTTGAATATGTTGACCATAAGTCAACGAGATTTTGCAAAAGCAATGTCTAGCTACATATTGAAAATATATTTTCTTCATTATTTCTTAAACGACAATCAAATAGCGATTTATTGACACTCTCTTTGGCGTCTCGAAGGAAGCTAGTGTAATGTTGAGTGAGCAATTAATTTGGACACGTAGCGTAAAGGAGAACAAGAAAATAGAGATCAGGCAGAACAAGAAAATAGTCGGTGCGAGGACAGTTGCTATGCCAATTCTCCGTGGCTACAACAATCTGGACGGTATTTACAACATTAATGAGCAGGTGCCAATTTTAACCTAATAGAACGAACGAGATAAGCGAGAACAAGAAAATAGTCGGTACGACGACAGTTGCGATGCAAATTCTCCGTGGCTACAACATACGTGTTATTCGCGACAAAAAGCAATTACTTGAAGCTGACACTTAACCTAAGAGAGGTTCATTCACAACGACTATCGCCGTTTAGCAAAAAATTCTGAAGATCATTCGTGAGGCCTGTGAAAGATTTATAAGTCTGACATATATGCCTGGATGAAGTCAAATTTATCTACACAAGTCTGATTTTGGAGGTGGATTGTGGGAAAAATGAGCCTGGATCAAAAGGAAAAGCCAGAAACGCTAACATATGGGATTGTTTTTGGGGTTTGTGGAGAGGTAGCAGAGCATCCCATAACTCCCAAGGATGCTGCTTTGATGCAAAGTGCCGAGGCTCACACCTTCGGCCGGAATCAGAAGGGTGGTGCTGCTTCCGTAATGCAATCTGCGGCAGATGTCAATGAGAAATCTGGTAAGGTTAATCGACACGAAGACAAGGTGGCAGCTACAGGACCTTTAGACATGGAGGTCACTAAAACCGCTGTCACTGGTCAGCTACTGGAGACAGAGTATGTTGGTGGACAAGCTGTTCGTTCAACCCTTAAGTTTATGCCCACTGATCATAAAATTGCAGCAAGCGAAGCCATTACTGTTGGTCAGTCAAGCTTTTCTTATAAACTCTGGTTTCTTTTACAAATTGTCTATGTCTACTATTGAAAATTTGAAACACTAATCCTTATTAAATAGATTACAGTATAACCCATCGCCGTATAACCCGCTTTATTTATATTTTTCAGGGCAGGCTCTTCAAGCAGTTGTTTTGAAGGCAGGTGAGAAGCCAGTAGAGAAGAGGGATGCCCGAGCCATCCAATCTGCCGTAAAGCGGGCTACTGGAGTACCTGCTTCAAACAGAGGAGGTCTGGCTGCAACTGCTCAGGCTGCAGCGGACCTCAATCCCCGACTGAATGAAGTAGCTCAGACTACTCTTGCCGACGTTCTGGTGGTATAATTCTTATTATTTTGTGTTCAATTGTAATTTAGCTGTTGGGATGGACACCGCTGGCAAATAACATAGGTTCCACTTTTTGCTGTTGTAGAACCCTTGAAAGTGTTGAACCTGTAAAAGCAGTGAAATGTACATAAAACCTTAAACCTAAAATATAGGTCACAATAAACACCTTGCTAGACACCTTGTTGGGAGTATTTAATGCCCTTGCAGCTAATAGTTATCAACAATATATAGATAATAGGCAACAGTTATCAACGGTAGAGAAACCCTAAAATATGGGAGTATTTAATGCCCTTGCAGCTAATAGTTATCAACAATATATAGATAATAAGCAACAGTTATCAATGGTAGAGAAACCCTAAAATATGACTAACACTAACAGCAACAGTGAAGAAACCTTAAAATATGGCGAACAATACAATAAGAGCAACTGTAAAGAAACCTTAAAATATGGGGAACAATACAATAAACACTCAACTGGAAAAACATTTATAAAGATTAATTGTGTAGCTGGAAAGACATTTATAAACATTGATTATGTTTATATAGTGAACAAGGATAACCTTAAAATATGGCTTTCAATATACACTGAATTGAAAGCATTTAATGTGCATTTATGGTGAATATAAACATAGTATATGATGTGAAACATCCAACTGTCTATATACACCCTACATACGGTGGAATTAAATACTCCCAGCTAAATAAGTATTCATGACAATCAATCTACCTGCTTCTCTCTGCCTAAAATATATACACCCTACATACGGTGGAATTAAATACTCCCAGCTAAATAAGTATTCATGACAATCAATCTACCTGCTTCTCTCTGCCTAAAATTAATCAGCCTGTACCTGCTTCTCTCTGCCTAAACTTAATCAGCCTGTGGCAGACCTTAAACCTAAAATATAGCTCACACTAAGCTGGGAGTATTTAATGCCCTTGCAGCCTGTCTATAGATAGTAGGCAACAGTTATGAAGGGTAGATAGATAGTAGGCAACAGTTATCAACTGTAGAGAAACCCTAAAATATGACTACAGAAACACTAAAAAGCCATGATACCTATCCTCTTTGCCTAAAATTAGTTAGCCTGAGGCATTGCTGCCCAAACTCATTGTTGACTCTTGGATCTTAAGATACTAAAATCTAACAGGCAGCCATCATTGATCTACTACATTTAGGCAGCCATCATTGATCTACTACAAACTGATTAATGGTAGCTCTGCCCTGCCTGTTAGGTCAAAGTTCCCATAACCTGCCATACCTGAAGCTATAGCTTAGCTTCAGGATATTTTTTCCTATATTTGAAAAATGAATATACCGGCCATACCTGAAGCTGTAGCTTAGCTTCTGTACAGGATATTTTTTCCTATATTTGAAAAGTGAATATACGGATCAGAATAGTTTCAAGATAAAGTTGATTGCATTTCCATAATCAACCTTCCAGTTCTCACTCCTGAAGTTTATCTGATTTCGTTGCTCGCAGAATGCTCCAGAAAATTTGCCGAGAGACAAAGTGGTGACAACAGAAGACGCTGAAAAGGTTTTAGAGGCTGAGGCTCGGGCCAAACCTAATGAGCCTCCAAACCCGGGAGGGGTAGCGGAAGCCTTGATGGCAGGAGCTAAACTAAACGAGAAAATGGGGGCAATTCATCTTTCGGGGACTACTTTATATCCAGCCGAAGACATCAGTGCAGAAGTGAGTCGACTCGATATCTCAGGAAGAGCTGCCCCGCCGCCAGAATATTGTTCTGCTGTCGATGAAGAAATTAGAGATTGGTAATAAGACGAGAAGTGCAGTAATAAACTTCGAAAGCAACAGCCACTCGAGTAAGTAATAGACATCGGCTCTACAGCAAGCATCCTGCATGGTTAGGAATTTGGTAGATGAATGGAATGTTTTGTAATTCTACTGAATTGTTTCTGCAATTTTACCCATTAGCTTCCAAATTTTGAGAAAAGTATCTTTGCCCGGCTATGTATAAGACTGCCAACCATGTGATTGGCCTACTTATTATGAAATCATTATAACTTGTAATGTATGATTAATTTATAATTGGTTTGGGTATGTATGAATCTGACTGTGATTGGTATTTTTTCAGCAAATAGATATATATAATTGGAAAATTTTCAGTCTTTATTAATAGTCATGGTTTAAAATCTGTTTCACAATCTAAATGTTACATCACTTAAATGTATTAAAAATAAACAAATAATTAAATTTTTTATCCACTTTTAAAAAATGAAAGCCAAATAAAAGATAATTAAAAAAAATCCAACTTAAATGTATTATAAATAATTAAAAAATTAAATTTTTTATCCACTTTAAAAAAATAAAACGAAATAAAAAATAATTAAAAAAATATTCATATCAGCTTATAAAATAAGATTTTTTAACCAAATAAAAATATATTACAAAATTTAAATTAAAATAAGATTTTTAAACCAAATAAAAGTTATTACAACAAACCACTTTTATTAACAAAATTTAAAAAAATAAAAACAATTGATCTATTTTAGAGGAGATTTATAAACATGAACAGGAATTAAATTTGCTTTATGAACTTGTAAAAAATTAAGTTAAAAAAAATAACCACCTCAAAAAATTGAATGTCTCTAAATGCTTGATAAATCCATATTTATGATGAATCTATATCCATGGTAAATCAATTGAGTCATGATAAAAAATCTGAAGAAAAAAAAACTCTTTTATTTTTATGACAAGAGCCACGTGGTGGCAATGTCCTCGACATTGCCACATGCTTTTGCCAAAAGGAAAAATGCCTTAAAGAACACTCCAAGAGCATTTTGGAAGAGCATTTTTTCTATGCAACACTTCTAAACATCTTAAAATTACTATATGCCATAACATAATATCATAAAACTGTGAAAGCAAGGAGAAAAAATTATGTCATTGAACATTGGCAAATATGCATCAACTATGGAGGATATGACACTATTTGCAAAAAACAATAAAAATGTAGAATTGCATAAGCAAATAAATTGTTATCCATGATAGTAATCAACAACAACATATAAATAAATAGAAAAAAAACATTGTCTCAACAACAACATATAATTAAATAGAAAAAAATATTGTCTCTTATCATTAGAATAGAGAACACATAATTAAATAAAAAAAAATATTGTCTCTTATCATTAGAATAGAGACATTGTAAAGATTGTGCTATTAAAAATATAATTCAATTTCATTAAAAATGTTATATATTACAAACTTTTGTGCTAACATATATGAAAAACCAAGAACCATCTTACTTGATACGCAAACTTGATACAAGGTTAAATATCGGACTAATTTAACTTGGCTAATAATTTATGTGTTATTGCAGCTTGACTATGGACTTTGTTTATTGGCTCTTTACTTTTGTTTCCATTTCGATTATTTCAATAGTTGCATAGTTCCATTTCATGGATTGGAACACTGCAAAGGTTTTAATTTAATTGCTTATGGAAGCACCTGGTCTAAGTAGATACAAAGTGGTTTTAAACTTTATCTGCTACTTTATATTTTAAAGCATGGCTTCCAATTAAGTAAACCTTCCTCATCTTTTAACCTTTCTCAATTAATAACCATAAGCATCTTATTGTAAAATTAAAACATAATATCAGCTATTGAAAAAAAAATAGAACATAATATCAGCTATTGGAATTTTTTTTTATTGTAGTCTAAACTATATGTGACAATGGCATCACCATCCTTCACATTAGTGATGCAACAATCAAGGCTCATCCTTTTGCAACAACCTAGAAGATGAAGATGACATTAAAATTTTTTAATTTCTAGGAAACTTCAGGAGAAGTTACAATAACCGTGATTTTCAGAGTTACTGTGGAATAAATAATTCTGTGGAATTAACAATTCTCTACATGATGCTATTTTGGGGGAAATGACCTTGGGTCATGCCTCGTTTCTGTCTTTCAACAATTTAAGAGCCCTTTATTGTACAATGTCAATTATTTAACCTTTGGGTGGTACCTTTCCCAATAAAACAATTTACTTCGGAATTGCTCAAACAAGTTTATTAAACCCTTTTTGTCCCACCCGCGACCCCACCCGAGCCAAACCCCACCTCACGTTTTGTCAAGATTCTTCACTGCTCATAACAAGAAAATTATAAGCTATTACCAAGGATGAGAGAGTCGTTAAGGCTGACAACTAGTTAAAAGTGTACTCCCAACCAAAAAAAATAAAACAATGCTATATTTTGTTTAACATACACATTCAAGCTTCAAAGGTGGTTTCCAACTGAATTGGCATGAAATGAGTTAATGAGTTTTGACTAAGTTAAAATATATTATTTGCCTCAGAATTGCAGTAAACAAGAACCTGATTTCCCATTATTCTACTCTATTTCATGCATCCACTTACAATTTCCCTAGACGATGCAAGGCCAAACTAGACACCTATCAAAGCCTCCTATGGAAATCGGGCAGCTACTTCCATCGTGCCAGTAAATGAAGTGACTGACTTCTTCACTCATTGGAAGCAAGCAACTGTTATTCCTCATCTTCTAAGTCTGTAGGTGAAAAGCAAGCAACCAAACAACGAAGCCAGCGGAACAGAAAAAGAAAATGAAGATTGTGTGCAACAAACATGAGAGCTTGTTATAATAAGTACTTCATAGTCGTGCCACTCCCTTGTATATAGATTCAGGCATAGAATGGCTGGCCGTTGCTTTTCAATGGTCCCGTGGGAGTTGATATGCACGTGACTTGAAGTGTGTTGTGGGCAGCGTTGCAATCGAATCAGTAGAGTCTGGGCACAGTGGTTTTGGTCGTTTGTATACCGTAGTTGCAGCTTTGTTTTGTATAAAATATTGTGATGCAAGTATAAAGGATAAATGCGCCAATGAATGAATGAAACCTCAAAGTTCAAAGGGCTTCAAAATTAAGTTTTATCAAATTGACAAATCACCTCTTAATTTGTGTTTTTTCTATTTTCCAGGTATTCATTACTGTCCCATGGTATTTCAGTGCATTGTACTCCATGTTGAGCCCATTCCTGATGCAGCGTACTAAGAGCAAATTCGTCATAGCACACGAAGGAAAAGTCACAGAGACCTTGTACATGTATGTGGAATTCCTTCTCTGATGCAGTGAAAATGTGCTTAACCTCAATTGAAGACTTTGATATAAGACAGAATGAAGGATATGTTCAATGGAATATTCCTAGAAGCTTATTTAACCTATGATTTTACTTGCAGATTTATATCTCCAAAGAATGTGCCTATACAGTATGGGGGACTTAATACACCCAAAGATGTAGATTTTGGTCCTCACAAACCTACACTAGAGTTCTCCATTAGAGCTAGGGAGAAAATCAATCTTGAGCTCGAGGGGGTGGAGGTAATGTATGTCAATAATTGCTCAAATTTGCAGACTTTGTGATAGTGCTTGCATTCAAATTTGGCTCTTTGGCTTCGGTTTTGTTTCCAATATACTTCCAAATTTGATAAGGTTTAGCTTTTGCTCTTTTTATTTTATGGGTGTTAGATTTGAGGTTGAGTTTGTCCTCATGATCTATGGGATTGGGATTTTTGTTTGTTATTGTATTCTTGCAAGTTTTATAGATATAATGTTTACTGAGAATTCTCACATTTAAGCATAGGATGAATAATTGTGTAGAAATTCATCTTTATGTTTTGGGGTTCATGTTTGTGCTTGATTCCTTCTCAATTTTATAGATATTAGGCTTTGCATTGCATTTTTGTTTACAAAAAGGCTAAAAGTTGATTTTCCTTGTGCTGTTGAGTATTGTTCGGGTGGGCGCAACAATCCTATGGGACCTCATAGTTCGTGGGTGGGATGTTGATTATTGGTTAGAGTTTATTCCAAGTGCACAGAAAAGCTATGCAACTAGGTTTGGATGCTTTAAGGCTACATAAACCTAACCGAGCCCATACCAGTTGTGCTTTACACCGAGTTCAAGATACGACACCCTTGAAATCGCTCACGATAAATGCCAAGAGGAAACTTGGAATGAAATGTAATGTAAAGCACGAGGAAACTTGGAATGAAATGTAACACAAAGGGCTTTCCCAGACATGAACTAGGACCATCTTCATACCCAACGCCCACATGGAAATCCAGGAGAGAGCCTACAGGTCAAGAATTGTGCACAACCCTTCCCAGTGGTGGAGCCTCTCAATGGGGTCGCCAAAAATTTGACATGTCAGTGACAGTACTTCCAGGAAGCCTCACTCACTTTGGCCAGCGTGGGTGCCACTCGGGTTCAGTTCATGGGCACTAACATCTCCAAAAGACATCAACATCTCGAACGTTTTTGTACTTCACAGCTTGCTGATAGAGAGAACTCCCAATGGAGGAGGAGGAGTTGGCCATTGGGCCACCCTCTGCAAACAATCTAGTAAGAGAAAAAGAGAAATAAAAAAGAAACATAATATAAGACAAATCTAAAGAACTGTAATATATAAGCAAAGTAACAAGCGTAAATAAGAAGAACTATTAGTAGGTGACAAGCTTAAATAATATGAAACATATCCACTGTAACAAGCACATAATGACATACATATATACACATTCTTTGCATTCAGAGCTCAAAGGTGGTTTCCAAATGAATTGACATGAAAATATTGTTGAGGGCAATCTATTGCCTGAACAATAATTAGCAGCACATAATGACATACATATATACACATTCTTTGCATTCAGAGCTCAAAGGTGGTTTCCAAATGAATTGACATGAAAATACTATTGAGGGAAATCTATTGCCTGAACAATAATTAGCTTGCTGCAGGTTATTTAACACGGTGGTAGTAGGCATGTTCTTCATAGGCATGTTCTTCGTTGGATTTAACACGGTGGTAGTAGGCATGTTCTTCGTTGGATTTTAAGCTGTTTGAGATCTTCACTTTGAGAAGTTAAGTTGGATTTCACTTGGATTTCACTTTGAGAAGTTAAGTTGGATTTCACTTTGAGATCCGCATATAGACATATGTATAGGAAATATGAAAATATGTATATGTGGATTTCACTTGAGATCCACATCCACATATCTATATGTGGATTTCGGTATGTGGATTTAGGATTTCACTTGAGATCCACATATAGACATATCTACTGCAGCGGCATTAAAGCCATCTTCTTGAAAAATGAAGAATAATTAGCTTGTTTTCTATTTTCACTGCATGTCCCACACATGCAGAGGCCATACGCTATGCACCAACCACCTTACAACTCAATGCCTGCTACAACACCCAACTTTCTGCCTTGTCACTTGCCTGGATTCATGCCCATATCCTTTAATAAAACCCAAGGACTAGGCGCTACACGCGTGCATTTAGATTTTAGAATCCCAGTGAAATTTAAACAAATGGACACTTTGCTTTTCAGGGATTTTCATTTATTTTCATAACCATCACAACATCCCATAACCAACAGGAATAAATACAAAAATTCTTTTAAAAAACGCCTATTAGGCATTAGGCCTAATTATATTCTAAATTGAAAAGATAGGCTTTGAAACTGAACTAAACAATATTTGGCAGGAACACCTTGAGGCTTGGATAGAAAATGAGGAAAATCTGGTGCATAGACATATATTGCTAATTTTATCATAGTTGTAGAATAACAACATCAAAACCCACTAATATCATTAACCCTATGGCTAACATCATCACAGGAAGGCGATGTCCTGGAAAGGAATTGAAGGAATTAAGTATACAGCCATGGACTGCACTAGAAAAAAAAAAAACATATTGTCATCATATCGTAGAATAACAGTAAACTAGTTAGGGTATTTACCTTTAAAATTAATAGTTTTCAAACCAAGGTCACGTGCAATATTTTGTCCAAACAACTCCTTTGTAGACCTTTTTTTGCTTTGATTTTCAACCCAAATACAAGAGAAAAGGCAACAATCTGTGGATTTAATGAATTTAAATAATTCTTCATGTAAGCCTATGCCTAGAATAAAACAGAGCAGATACAAAATCGCATCCCCTTTTCCCAGCAACGACTGTTTCAGAAAATGTGTGCCGTGTGTAACTAGTATCAATCAACTCCATTTACAATAGCCTGACAGGGAAACAGGCACGTACTCTGCTTGTCCTTACACTCCAGCCCATTTCCCAGCAACTTATGGGAGCCAAATTAAACTTTGACAATATGCAACCCCTGCAAGGAAGCAGCAAGATTATCCTCTCTGGATTCTCCATCATTTTGAGCCCTTTGCTCCGTAATGTTCCCAGTGGTTTCACTATAAAAGCCTTGATTCAGCTCATCACCCACAATACCATTATGAATCCCATAGCTGATCTGGACACGTAGTTGGTGAGATTACAGATCCATATTCTCGGCTCTGTAATTTTCTTGGAGCTCATCTATCGAAAAGGATTCATGATGCACTTCTGAATGGGAATCCAATAACTTTAGATGAAGCATAACTACATTTTATACCCGATCTGTAACACACTAGGTCGAAGACATTATACCAGATGGATAGTTTGTGTTACAGCTAGAAGATACATGCATGCAAATATCTAGGATCCTGAGGCTCCCAATGCATGCCACACAAATGCATGCAAATATCCACGCTTTTGATGTGGCCCGAGGATCCTTATAGGTCAACTGGAAGGTGCACCAGATTTCAAAGATGGCACAGAGAGCACCAGATTTCAAAGATGTCAGAGAGAGCAGTGGGGTAGAACTGAGATGTCAGAACGTTTGAAGTAAAAAGTTAATTTCACAATAAGAGGGGTAAGTTCAAAAACATTAAGAATATATTCACTTACAAATTTCTTTGGACAATGCAATTCCTGGACGCCTGTCAAAAAACTTTAAAATGCTCAATATTAATACACCTAACCGATTAATGCTGCTGACGTTATCCCACCACCGGGTCTTGGGGCACAAAGTCCCATGCTTACGTCACCTATATAAACCAATAAAAAGCAAGATAAATCAATATTTAAATAATTCCCAAAAAATTTTTAATACAAACTATAGCAAAAATGATATGATTTTGTTAAAGTTGCAACAAATTACTTCAAATAATCACCTTGAGCGATTCATATATATCCCCTACGGCGGGGACATAATAACAGATAATCAATCTTGTTTTCTTAAATATGTTTTTTATCTTTTAAAATATCTAATCTTGTTTTGTTAAATAACTTTTTTATCTTTTAAAATATCTAAAATTAAAATAAATTTGTTAAAGAGTTTTTTAATTTTTTAAAATATTCCAAATATTATTAATATAAAACATATGTTTTCATATAATATGCATAATAAAACAAATTAAATTAAAAAATATTAAATTAAATAATTAATTATATCTACTCCATATATACAAACAAACCATATCTTTTTAAAACTTATTTATACATAAACAAACCATGAATTTTCAATATATATATATATATATTTCAAAGAAAAAAACTAACATAGCCAAGATAAGAACAAACTGTCATGAGCTCCATAGTGAAACTCGTCCTTGGACAGTTCCTAAAACACCATGGGTGAAAAGGATCTGCTATCTCTGTGAGAATAGGAACATTGAAGATGAAAATCACTTCCTCTTAGAGTGCCTTGGGTACACCCACATTGAATCTCAGTTTCATAATCTTTGTTGTAACGCCCACCTTCCTAGCCTTTTAGCTTGTCAAAATTATAGTGAGCTCAAAATGCTTCTCACCAAGCTCTTTAAACATAAGAATACAATTTTAAAAACAAACAAACTAATTGGTTGTTTTAGGTCGGATAGACCAAAATTTGGTCTCAATAGAGGTTAACCACCATCATCATCATCTATAAATTCTTTATATAAAATAAAACTTAACTTTTAATGATTTATTTTGCAAATATCATTTTTTTTAAGGAAAGAATTGTTAAAAAGAATCACGACTTTATATATTAACAAACTCTATATAAAATATAAAACATAACTTTTTATGATTTATTTTACAAATATCTTTTTTCAAAGGGAAACCACGAAAGTTGGTGGTATTTTTTTTTAATTATTGATGAGAAAAGAGTTACTCGTTCTTATTAATAAAAAATAATTATTAGTTTGTTATATTTTATTCAGCAAATGACTTACCATAACCTTTTAAGAATTTTTTTATATATAAACAAACTTTCTCAATATATAAACAAACCTTTTTTTTATGACTTAATTGCCAATCACTTTTTTTTGAGGAAAAGGTTATCAAACCAACTCAATATATATAAACAAACCATGATTTTTTTTTGTTTTGACTTATTTGTAAATAAGTTTTTTTGAGGAGGAAACGGTTGAAGAGAAACCATTTTTATGGACACAATATTATGAGAGCTATAACACATGCTTAATTGGGGGCCAATGATCATCTATGGAAACAATATGCGGCATTGTGGTGGATTATTTTAATGACTTGGGGCAAGATCCAATTAGTTTTTGTGTGGGGAATAAATAAAGTCCAATTGGATTTCATTGCGAGGTGTGGACTATGTGGGACTATGGGACTATGGTTTCGTAGTACATGCGGAGATGGTTGGGGTTCTATGATGACCATAATTAGTAGCAACTTGGATTGTTAGAGGGAAATTTTCTTGTATCCTTTCGGGATCACTCCAAGCGTACAGGAGTGGTTGGAAGCGAAGTGATTACATACCTGGGTATAGAGGAGGAACTGTGTGGCACATGTAAGCTGATGAATGGGTGGGGCCTAAGAATATCGATCTGTCATTCCCGATAGAGGAGTAGTTAAGTGGTACAAGAGATTGGAGTCACCAAATGAACCCATTCATTTATTTGATTTCACCCAAGGAAAAATATGTTAGCACTAACTATGAGGGATTTGATGGATCAAGTGACATCCTTGGCCATGATGCAAGTCTGAAAGGTGGTGGTTTTGTTGGAAGCAGGGTGAGCCGTAAGGAAGTAGAAGCTTCAAAATGATCAGGAAGTCCTCTAAATCTGACAAAAGGAAGAAGGTGTTGAATTATAAGGATCTTGAAAAGGATTTGGTGGTTGGTCGAGATATTTAGGTCATGGAGATCCCTAAATTCTTGACCACGGTCTTGATTGGAAATTTCAATAGGACTCAATTCACTAAGGACGTTGCTCGCATCTAGGCAAACGAGGCTTGGAATTTGATGGTGGAGGGACTTCCAAAATTTTATGGACTTCCTAGGGTTTGGATGGGATTTTAATTTAAGAGTTAGGAGGAGGTTGAAAGCATCATGCACAGGGTATGGATGTATGGAAAATGTTCTCTAGTATTGAAGCAATGGAACCCCCTTTTTGACCCATGGAAATACTCAATGTAATCCTATCCTATTTGGGTTAAACTTCTTGTTCTACCACTCGAATTCTGGTAGCACGAGTGTTTCAAGGCTATTAGGGATGTCATTGGGATACAATGTTGCATTGCATGTAGACTTGTTCAAGGCCTAGCATTACTCGATGGCAAGGAATTTAGTGGAGGTGGATGCACGACGGAGGATTTTTCAATCTATCAGCCTCGTGGTTGGGGAGTATATTTGAACGCAACATCTATATTATCTCAATGTGTCATTTAGTTATGTGCGAGATCATATATATGGGCATGTGGTGGAGGATTATGCTTTGTAATTCACGAAGACGGTCTGGAAGTGTAGGGAGGCTGTGAGGGGTTGTAATACCCCAATGTTAAGGCTCAAACATATGTTATTATGGCACAAAGTGTCGGCACTATGGAATTGCACATTATTATTATTATTGTTATTGTTATTTAAAAAATAACTAATTCAGCATGGACAAATAATGCGAATGAGGGGCATGGATTCCACATGTGAGGGGGTTGGGGACTACAAGTTGTTGTTCTCCCTAACATTACTTGTTAGACCCTATTTTTTTATTATTTTGGTTTATGGAGGTACTATTACATCCTCTTAGATGTTTGGTGGGACCCTCTTGGCTAGTGTGTCCTCCTTGGCTATTCCAAGCCTCATGTGATGCTCCTCATTCTCTCATGCACCCTTAGTGGCTATTTTTATCCTACACTCCTTGAAAAATTGTAACCCCCCCTCTTGTTTCACCTTCTTCTATTCTAGGAAAGAGAATTTCTATTGTAGCCTCTCACTCGTGAATTGAGTAACCCCCAACAAATTTGAGTTACTTCTCTTCAAATTTGAGTCACTTTCTTGGGAATTCAAATGGCTATAGAAGGATTTGAATTGGCTCTCTTTCACTCTTCATCTATCTCTCTGATATCCCTAGTGTAGGAAAATGCTATCGTTCCTCGGAAATACATGCGTTTGAGTAGGAGATGCATTGTATTGGAGGAAGATTGAAGGCCTTGTAATGAGGTTATATGACCCTGTAATGGAGATTGAAGATTGATCTATGCTTACACAACATGAGTCACTATGTCATTGGTTGTCTCTGTCCAATATAGCTCGTAAATCCTGTGTGAGGGTGGTGATATCTTGAGGGCTTGTGTAGCGAGGGGAGTCACAACTCACCAAGGCACAGCCATATGTTCTGGTTCATATATATATTTAGCATTTTCGGGTTGTGAGACCTATTCGATTGTGTCCAGAACATCATTTTCAGTAAGGAATATTTTTTGTTTAATTGAAAAAAGGTTTACGCTTGATTGAGATATAATTGTTTTTGTGTGGCAATGTTCTCGGTGTTGATATGAGCGCACCATATTTTGGTTTGAGAGTACCTATCTTGTGGATCTATGGCCTCATCTTGGGGGTGACTCTCATATTGAAAGATGCATGATCATGGCATGTCTATGGCTGGGTGGAATGTTGTCCTGTTAAAGCTAGTTTCTTCTCATTAAGATGAGTATTTTATAATATGTTTATATATTTTCTTGTTCTTCTTGGGTTCCATCAGATTCCATGTTAATGTTTTCTTCATTCATTGTAGAGTTGTAACATCCCGAGTAAAAACACTGTAAGTAAAGTTATTTATTTTCTTAAGTTGTGAATGCTTTGGTAGACTTAGGAGACTAAAGGTTTAACTTGACTAGACGTTTGGGACTAAAATCCACTAGGGTTCAAAGGTGAATGGTTGGGGATCCATGAGTATGATGGCCGTTGTCAAATCAGTGCCTTGGGAATTTATTGGAGAGTAAATTGTGGTGTTACTAGATATGCACTTAAGGTAAGAAGTGTCATTAATAGTGAAAAAATGTACTATCCATTGTAATGCTTTAAGAAACATCTATGCCTAATATGTTGGTATAGAAATATTTAATTAAAAGTTTGAGTAAGATTAAGATAATTACGCAGATAGGTGTCTATCAATTGTATTTTGGGGGATGGAATTGCTTGAGCGGATCATCAAGATCCTGCAAATCCCTCCAAGTGGATGCTCCAGATCATCCCAATCGTCTGATCTTTTAACTAGCAATTTATACCTTAACTAGCCGCCGATTTAGGAGCCTGTTGGATGAGCCGATCACGGATTTAGGTTTTCGTAAGAGACGAAGTCTGTTAGCTTAAATAACGGAGAAGTGGAGGAGTCTATTAGCTTAAATACGGGCAACGTGGAGGAGTCGTATCAATGAAGATGATCTTGAGAATGAAGAAGTTTATATGATTTTGCAGGCTCCCACGAGATCTGTTAGAAGGCGTAACCGTCGAAGGAAAAACTGGCAAGGGGCCACCCTGCATCTTGATCAATTACATTTAGAAGTCGACTATTACATGAACGAAAATATGGATTCTCCCACCTACGATGTCGAAGACCGTTCCCATAGTTCGAATTCTGACGATTACGATATTGGAATTGCTCTGGGTGAGTTTACTTTGCAGAATGTTTTTTTTGTTTTCAGTTTTTATATATGGAATTCTAAATTCGGATGCACCTCAACAATTTCAGCTGTTTCACTATCGTTAAGCCAATATAGTAATGGAAGTTCAGATCAGAATGCGATTTACAGTGGACAGTATGGTTCCAATTTGTCATACGAGGTATGCTTTTTAATGATCAAATCATCTTGATGTCTTTTTCTTTTATGACCTTTATGGAAATCCCAAAGCATCCTTTCCCATGGAGTGGGATTACGAGTACTCATTTTGGTCCTTCCCAATTCCATTTTGGTATGAAATCGTGAAACTCTACCGCTGGAAATCTGATCAAGTAATTTGAAATTGGAATTTTACACTATAATGAGTGCTCTGAATCAAACTCAGATGAATGAAATCGCCATATTTCAACAACAGATATAAATATTTCAGAAATTTAGACTCGACACGCCGAATTAGAGATTACTGTAATTGTTGAAATTGCATGATTTTATAAATTGTAATTTACAGACCTGAATTTTACCCGATTTAATAATCAAATTCACCAGAAAAACAGGCTATTTGATTAATCTTTATTTTACAGGCTTAAGCACCTCTATTCTTCAATTTTAACAATATATATCCGCAATTTCAACAATATGAGTTGGATTTTGACAGAAAAATTATCCCCCAAAACAGTCCCAAATGTTCAGCCTACAGTGCTAATTAGGCTGGCTTTTCCTACATTATCTATTCTTTATGGGTAATTTAGTATGCCATAAATGATAATACAGCCCATAGTTTTTGGAATAATTTAGTATTCCATAAATGATAATATAGCCCATAGTTTTGGGAATGGAAAGGGGGATCTTTGCGGTCAGTAAAAATGATAATACAGCCACACAGTTTTTTGGAATGGAAAAGGAGATTTGTGCAGTGAGGTGTGAAGTAATCGATTTCAGTATTCTACCAATTCAATTAGATTGCAATAGAATTGTATTTATTGATAAGTAATGGAAATGGGGGAGATAAAAACTCCAAGCCATGTTTTCTTATGGAATCTCTCAATTTTTCCGTAAGCTCCTGTATATGCATCGAGCTCCAGTGGTTTTTTTTTAAATCGTAATCGTGCTAGTGTGCTTGATGAGTAATTATATAATATATCCGAAAATATTACTGATTCACAGAGACTCTTTAAATTAGAAAGTTGGTATATATCTGCATAGTAATCTGATTATTTTTTTGATGTGATAGAGGCTTACACAGCTGGAAAATCTAAGGCGCGTTGCTCTAGCAGCTGTTGTAAACTCGTTGTCAGTAAATGCATTTGTTGGAAACAAGTCTTCCGAGGAATTGGTCGAACCAGCCGAGTAAGTTTCTTTGTTGTTTTCTATGGTATAAATCTGAAATTTCCCCTATATTTGCAAGTTCATTTATTTCGTTTTAAATTTTATAATAAAATTCATTAAAATCCAAGTAAATTTATATTATGAAAAATGTTTTTATGACATTCATTGATTTTATAACTTTCATCATGTTAAACATCATTAAATCACTTTATTTTTATCATTTTACATGTTATATAAAACCATGATTTTTCTTAAGTTACAATTAAACAATAGCATTCTATTTTAAATTAATACAAATTTATTTTTAAAATATAAAATTGTTTACCACCGCTGGAAACCCTAAATTCAATTTCTATTCACAAAATAACGAATTTTATCAATATTTTTATTCACAAAACATCCAATCTTGTCTGTTATCCATCTTAACCTAATTTTGACCTATCCATCTTAACCTAATTTTAACCTAAAACCAGTGATGTTTCCACCTCATCGTTCTGCCTACTTAATAAATGCTGGCCAAGTTAAAATGATCTGTCCACAGAAAATTAATATACGAGTATGCATTCAACCATACATAGTAACAGAATTGAATACAAACGAATGCTTGGAATTGAAGTACTTTCAATATATTCTCTACGCGCTTCAAACTATTAATGTGCAGCACTATAATTTTTGATATTCATATGTTTGAGCAGCCAAGGCATGTGTTAAAAACATATTGAACATATGAATTTATTAGTACATCATTCACGGAGAGAGCAGGCAGGCACTGAATGCCACATTAATGACTGTAAGTGAAAATGACAGAGATGAAAGTCTTCCCCTCTAACTGTTATATTGTCATCTGATTGGAATTCGAGTACAGTTTTGGTGAGACCTGGATGATCCACATGGACCTACTCCACTCTGAGCAGAAGGATCCAACATGGCGTGGGGCGTAAGCTCAGTGAAAAGTCAACTCTGCTGTACTTTCATCAACAGATTGACCTGTCAGATTTTTGTTTGAGTCTTATGAATGCCCCCACTCTATTATGTACATTCAGTCTGCCCTGCACAGATCATGTAAACTACAGCGGCTTCTTCGGTTTCTGTACATGATTTTGTCATGTGAATGGAGACGGATTTCTTCACCAGATCCAGATCCATACTATGAAATGCAATGTTAAAATTTTATTAACACACCCTCAGTTTTCACTTCACATATTGCGGAATGATAAGTACCATCCTGTCTGACACTACACGACTGTGTATATATTTTTCAGATGTTCAACTATGACTGCTGGGATTGGGTGAAAACTGTAGGATATATCTAAAACGTTCAGATTCTAGAGATGATAACTAAATAAATTAGTCAACGTTCGGGTATTTTGTTTTTATTTTTATCTGTGAATGTGAATGTTTGTGTACAGAGAGAAATTCAAGCATATTGAGATATTTAATTATTGCATTGGTTTATAAGGTT
>LPNX010073921.1:0-11726 GCA_001517045.1 Pseudotsuga menziesii | reverse complement strand
TTGGGATCGATATTAACCATGGTTGATTTCACAATTTCTCTATTTAATTTCCATAGCTGCCATGGATAAAGCAGCATTGGAGAGAACCTGGAGACTTTTGAAAAGGCGGGCCGCGAATTCTGCACCTTTGGCGTAAAAACCACCTTATTTGCTTACAGAATCCTTGGTAAGTACTGTGAATTGATAAATTTTTAGTGAATATTGGATAAAAACCCTATCTGGCCCCTCACCAGAGAGTTTGTCTGCAGTTGTGGTTAATTTCCCTACATATGTGTAGGTAAGATATTTTTGCGAACTGCAGAGATATAGCTTTGACATGTTCTACAACTGTCAGGTGAGAGATGCCATTGATGTTTTGATCATTGGTCATCCACTTGATGACTGAAGAATCCTTGAATACTTGAAGATCTGTAATTTTTAGATGATGGACTAGTCTAAACAGAGCTCAGGGTGCAAGAAGCTCAGCTCAATTTTTAGTACCCTAACCTGCATTAGAAATTAAATGAAAATAGTGTTGTTTTTGCAGGAAGAGGATGCCTCCAATACGACATATTATCATCCTTTTGGCATGCTCCATCCAAGTAAATGTCTTGTCCACAGTCAACTTCCCAATTATCGGTGGCTTAGATGGATTTCCTTGTGAATAATAGAACTGGGCAGTAACAATAACATGGGATGACACCTGAAAAGGGGGAGGAAGTCTTCCTTCAAATTGACTAAAGTTGTGCATTGGCCAAATGCTCCAAATTGAGATATAGTGAACAACTTGAAATTCCTTAGATTGGGGCATTATTGTGTCAATCCAATTGCAGACATCCTTATAACATTGAACAAAATAGAAACAAGAAGTAAATAGATGAGTAACATCTTTGCTCTCCATTTTGCACAAATAGTATAGACTTGCACGATATTTTTGTTTCTCTTCCAAATAATCCCATGTTGGAACCTTTTGCAGAAGATTGAGCCACATGAATACCTTAGCTTTTTTAGGGGCTCAAATCTTCCAGATCAGTGAATACCATTAGACCGCAGCTTGATCCTCTATGGCCATCATCACCTATTACCTACCAACCCAGCTTAAGAGAGTATTGACTGTCATTGGGATTATTATATAATTGTTTATCAAACTCTTCATGTAATCTAATATGACCCTGCTTTAGCTCAGTGATAAACTAGACCATATGTCAACATACATTTCCTCCAGACTTAAATTGTTCAAGTGTGCCATTAACAAATAGTAGACCATCATTTGTCATGGAATTGTTATTTCCCCATTACAGTATTCAAGGTTGGTCATGGATGCGTCAATCAAGATTCAGCATTTGAATTGATTCAATGCAAAAATCTACCTCTGGACTGACTCCCACTCCAAAATTATCAGGGTTTCTATGTAGATCTGACGTGGGGAGTCACTTTGTATCTGTTATCCAAAATTTTGTTTTGTGCAAAATATTAAAATAACCCTCTGACGAAGAGGGGAATAAACCCTTGGCTCATGAACATGGACCTCCCTAGAGAAATTAGACCCCCTATATTCAAACACCTTTCGTTTCTCCAATGGACCCTCGCTATAGTCCACAAGTTGAACATCCTCTGCTTCTATCCCTAGGGTTTCTGTAGATGACATTTTTCATCACCATATATAGACATCTCAAATTCTAGTGCCATTAAGTTAGCAAACTCATGACTTAACTTATCATCATTACAACAAAAAATGATATCATCTACACAGACAATGGTAACTAGAATCCCACTCTTCTCTATTTTCAAAAAGATATTTCTATTTGCAATGCATCTTTTGAAACCATGTTGAAAGAGATACTCATCTAAGAGTTCATACCAAGCCCTTGGGGCTTGTTTTAACCCATAAAGATCATTTTTTAGACTCCAAACATTGTCCTCCTTTCCATGCAACTTGAAACCATCAGGTTGTTTAGTGCATACTTCTTCATGTAAATCTCTTTTCAAGAAAGTGGATTTCACATCCATCATATAATATACCTTGAAATTTTTTGAAGCATGAGTAAGAAAAGAACATATATTGTTGTTCCATCCCATTATTGCATCCAAAACTGCCTTCACATGTGACCCATCCTATACCTACCAAAGCAGGTGAGTGCCAATGATTGGAAAGGCCTGTGCTCAAGGCTTTCCAATTATTTGAAGCATGTTTGTGAATCTCGATAGAGTTGTGGATCCAATCTAGGAATTTTAGGTTCCAAGTACTTCTGAACCTAAATTCTCTTCCATATACCCTCCTTGGACATCAAGTTCTAAATTTTTTTAGCTGTCAGTGCATGTGACCAAAAGTGAATAACTGCTTCTGATCCCAACCACCCTCATTCTTTGGTTTTGAGATCAGTTTCCATATTGCTAATGGAAACTAATATTGTCAGATTTGCCTCTCCAAATAAAATCAGAACAAATCTTTCTAAGGTTTTCAAAACCAGCTTGAAGAATGTGGGCTAGGAAGAACCAAAACACTGGGATTACTTCTAAAACAGATTTGAAAAGTATCAACTTTCATCCCCTGGAAAACCATCTATGAAACCATAAGTGGATACTTCTTTCTATTTTGTTTTCCAACCATCCCTAATCTTTTATGCCATAACCATTTGGTTTTAATATAAATCTATGTATTTTAGACCTTCCTGCAGGATCCACAGATCTGAATTGGAATAGATGGATCAACCTTTTAGACATGTCCTCACTGATGCAGCTAAAACTAATAGAAGATTTCTCTAGGTTGATCTCATACTTGATGATGTGCAGTAAAGATGGAAAATTTTGCAAAACATCTTTGTCTCTTCAAGTGTTCCATTAACAAATAGTAGACCATCATTTGTCATGGAATTGTTATTTCCCCATTACAGTCTTCAGTGCTGATCATGGTTGCATCAATCAACATTCAACATTTGAATTGATTCAATGCAAAAATATACCTCTGGACTGACTCCCACTCCAAAATTCTTAGGGTTTCTATGCAGATCTGATGTGGGGAGTCACTTTGTATCTGTCATCCAAAATTTTGTTTTGTGCAAAATATTAAAATAACCCTCTGACGAAGAGGGGAATAAACCCTTGGCTCATGAACAGGGACCTTCCTAGAGCAATTAGACCCCCTATATTCAAACACCTTTTGTTTCTCCAAGGGACCCTCGCTATAGTCCACTAGTTGAACATCCTCTGCTTCTATCCCTAGGGTTTTGTAGATGACATTTTTCATCACCATATATAGACATCTCTAATTCTAGTGCCATTAAGTTAGCAGACTCATGACTTAACTTATCATCATTACAACAAAAAATGATATCCTCTACACAGACAATGGTAACTAGAATCCCACTCTTCTCTATTTTCAAAAAGATATTTCTATTTGCAATACATCTTTTGAAACCTTGTTGAAAGAGATACTCGTCTAAGAGTTCATACCAAGCCCTTGGGGCTTGTTTCAACCCATAAAGATAATTTTTTAGACTCCAAACATTGTCCTCCTTTCCATGCAACTTGAAACCATCAGGTTGTTTAGTGCATACTTCTTCATGTAAATCTCTTTTCAAGAAAGTGGATTTCACATCCATCTAATAATATACCTTGAAATTTTTGAAGCATGAGTAAGAAAAGAACATATATTGTTGTTCCATCTGATTATTGCATCCAAACCTGCCTTCACATGTGACCCATCCTAGACCTGCCAAAGCAGGTGAGCGCCAATGATTGGAAAGGCCTGTGCTCAAGGCTTTCCAATTATTTGAAGCATGCTTGTGAATCTTGACAGAGTTGTGGATCCAATCTAGGAATTTTAGGTTCCAAGTACTTCTGAACCTAAATTCTCTTCCATAGACCCTCCTTGGACATCAAGTTCTAAATTTTTTTAGCTGTAAGTGCATGTGACCAAAAGTGAATAACTGCTTCTGATCCCAACCACCCTCATTCTTTGGTTTTGAGATTAGTTGCCATCTTGCTAATGGAAACTAATATTGTCAGATTTTTCTCTCCAAAGAAAATCAAAACAAATCTTTCTAATTTTTTCTAATGACTAAAGAATCCCTGAATACCTGAAGATCTGTAAACAGAGCTTGGGGTGCAAGAAGCTCAGCTCAGTTTTTAGTACCTTGACCTGCATTAGCAATTAAATGAAAATAGTGTTGTTTCTGCAGGAAGAGGATGCCTCCAATATGACATATTATCATCCCTTTGGCATGCTCCACAACTTCTTGAATGTGAAGTATTCCAGGCTCCCTATGCAACCCCTCACCAGAGAGTTTGTCTGCAGTTGTGGTCAATTTCCCTACATATGTGTAGGTAAGATATTTTTACGAACTACAGAGATATAGCTTTGACATGTTCTACAAGTGTCAGGTGAGAGATGTCATTGATGTTTTGATCATTGGTCATCCACTTGATGACTAAAGAATCCCTGAATAGATGAAGATCTGTAATTTTTAGATGATGGGCTAGTCTAAACAGAGCTCGGGGTGCAAGAAGCTCAACTCAGTTTTTAGTACCCTGACCTGCATTAGAAATTAACTGAATATAGTGTTGTTTCTGCAGGAAGAGGATGCCTCCAATATGACTAATTAACAAATTTCCTCCACAACACCTCCAATTTGGAATCTGGATGGCAACATGAGGGAGCAGATGTGTATACAGGATGAAGTAAGGAAGGACCTGGACAAGAACGTCAAAACAAACCAAAGAAGGCAATGCCAAGAATCACCCTGAAGGAAGCCAAGCCTATGGATGAAAAATATGCCATGCAGCCAGTCTATGGAGGATATGGAAGGCAATGATATAATTGTTTAGCTGTGGTCATCCTTAATGCCTATACTGTTATGTTTTTTTGTGTCTTTCTCAAAGGACAATTTGTAAGCATCGATAGTGCAATAGGAATTGTGAAAGATGAAAAGAAAGTAATAGTTATACTGAGAAAAAGAGATCCAAAGGCTCTCTGGGCTCTACCCCAAAAAAATTGGTTTTTGAAAAACCTCTTGACCTTTGTCATAGCCTGCTGATTTAGCCGTTTAATACAAATAATCTTAGTTTTTGTTTAAAAACAAAAAGAAACAGTGCGACAGTGAGTAGTACATGACAGACCTTTAATTTTGATAGGTGATTTCATTCAATTAATTTTGAATGCTAACATAAAGAAAAACTGCAACGATGAGAAGTTAGGGGCAGTCCTTTCATTTTGATAGTTGATTTCACTGGGGTACCTCTCTCAGAAGGGCACAACTTGTATTAATTTTCACATAGCAGTGGTTGTTTGACAATTGAATAAATATTTTTTATTGCCCCACACAACCTCTGGTATTGCCTTGCCTCCTAATAACAGGTACCTAACTTGCCAAGTATTGATATTGTATATATTCCATTGATATGACCCCATTGTGTAATATCCATTAATTATTAAATTCAAATATATATTTTATGTACATCTTGTGCAAAGTTAATTACATGGGTCTCTGGCACTATTAGAGATGGGATTGAAGTATGAATGAATAATTCTCAACCATTATACTTTAGTTTTGGGGCAGTCTTTTTAGTTCCACTGACAAAATGAAAACCCTCCCTCGGAGAAAATAATCTTGCAAGCTGGCATAGGAATTTAAGACCCTTGTTATAAACAAAACTTTTCAAATTAAAATGATAGCACCTATGCATAAAAACCCAATGAACTAGAGTTTATTTAAAACAAAATATTTTGTGCTAGTAAAAAGTACACTATTATCTTTTAACCATCCAGAACAAAAATTTTACCATACCTTTTTGTAGGACGGGCTTTAAAATCCATTTAGTTCCTATGAAATTCTTGTCCTTTGGGCGTGAGCCTAATTCCCAAGTACCACTTCTTTCAATTTGTTCAATTTCTTCCTACATGGCTTTATTCCTATACAAAGCGATGCAACAGGAGGAAGTTTGAGGCACATCTTGTCTCAGCAACTTTCAACGACTCTAGCTTGAAGAATTATCAAAAAAATGGCTTCAAGGTGATGATGGTTTATGATGGTTTATGATGATTAGTAGAACTAGTAGTGCTACTTATGCTAGATATTCTTAGAACTAGTAGTGCTACAGATTGACAACAGTGCTACTTATTAGTGCCACCTATTAGTATAACTAGTAGTGCTACTTATGCTAGTAGTGCTACAGATTGACAACATGTCCCATGCAACAAAATTTGAGGAAATTTTATATGGAAAATTCTAGTCACTATAACTACTAAATTTGAGGAAATTTTCTATCTCACTATGACATACTTCAAAACTGCCCCATACACAGTCCAATGTCAGCTCCAAACTCATACCTCAGTATGCTCACAAATTTGCCACTGTCTTGCTTAAATGTCTTCTTCAAGGCTGCTCCTGACCTATTGTTGCATCAGAATTTGAAAATGATTTATGATTAATGTTGATCCTTTGTGTTTTTTCTCTATGTATTGGTTTTGATGCATATCAATTAAAGAAAAGATAGATGAAAATAGTGGAAAGTTAGAGTTAACATATCGGTTTTATAGTTGAATGTAGGAAATTGAAGATGAGTCAACAGCCAATTTTGACAATTGCTAACTACCATGCATATGACGAGAGAATAGCCGATGCAAAGAGCTTGCTTAAATATGCATGTCCATGTAATTATTGTTGTGGTGGGAAGATGATAAAAAGACAAGTGATTTATGAACATATGCTAAAATTTGGTCATACCGGGATTAGCCCTTTCCCTCAAAATTATTATCCAGATAGTTTACATTTGCATAGCATGAGAGACGTAGAGGTGCCAAACATAAACGACGAGGCAAAAAACACAGATGGAGACTTCAAAACCTTAGATGAAGGGATTGAAGTTGATAGAATGTTGAATGAGGGCTTCAAGGATGATTGGCAGAAGTTGATGGAGGATGCTTCAAAACCTGTGTATGATACTTGCAAGTTCAGTCATTTAACAACAATTCTTGTACTCCTTAACTTGCAAATAGTGCATGGTTGGACAAATGAGAGTGTTGATGAGTTATTGGCATTTTTACATGAGTTGTTGCCACCTAAATCCACATTGCCAACAAAACAGAGAGAATGTAAAACACAAATAAGTAAGCTAGGATTAGGGTATGAAAACATTAACACATGTGTGAATGGTTGTGTATCATTTCGCAAAAATATTGCAAGTGAGACAGAATGTCCTAAATGTAAAGAAAGGAGGTATAAACCAGGGTTGAAATCAAATTCAGTTCCTAGAAAAGTTCTTCGACACTTTCCACTAATCCCACGGTTGCTTCGAATGTATAGATGTCGAGACATTGCTGAGTTGATGCAATGGCATGCCCAAAATAAGAGCACTAATGAAAAACAACGATTTGTGGCAGATTCTAAGATGTGGATGGAATTTGACAACAAATGGCCCGATTTTGCCCAAGATCCTCGTAATATGAGGCTTGGTTTAGCTCTAGATGGTGTGAACCCATTCTCAGATCAAAGTACTAAATGGTCAACTTGGCCGGTGTTTTTAATAAATTATTACTTACCTCCATGGTTAGCAACGAAACCATTCTTCTTGATGTTGTCATTGATTATACTAGGAAAGAAAAGTATGACTTCAGATACAATTGATGTGTATTTAGAGCCATTATTTGATGAGCTAGCAGAATTATGGAAAGGAATTGAAGCAATTCAAATTTTACGGGATGGCCATTCTATCCTGTTCACTTTAAGAACTTACTTATTGTTTATGATACATGATCTTCCTGCATATGGCACATTGACTAGTCTAAATGTTCATGGATACCATGGATGTCCAGCTTGCATGTTTAAGGCTTTTGTGAGACACTCAAGTAGTTTGCGTAAGTGCATTTATTGTGGACATCGTGCCTACCTTAAAATGGAGCATCCATATCGTCAACAAAAGTCACGTTTCAATGGTCAAGAAGAGAATCGTGAAGCACCATTGGCAATAACAAGTGATTACATTATTGAGAATGGAGAAAAAAGAATGCAGTTTATTAAGGATGGTGGAATTTGTGGTACTAAAAATGATCCACTTAATGATAGTGGTGTAAAAATATTGTGCATATTCTATAAGTTGCCATACTTTAAGCATATATCCATTAGGCATACTGTTGACTTTATGCATACTGAGAAAAACATAGCTTTTGCTATTATAGAAACTCTTTTTGGTGCATATGATACAGTGTCATCACGCCTAGACCTTGAACAACTAAATATTCGTCGAAATCTTTGGGTTGAAAAATGTGGTGATGGAAAATATAGAAAGCCTATTGCTCCTTATGTGTGGACAAAGGAACAACGTGCACAGTTCTTAAAGTTGATGTCTCAAACTCGCTTTCCTAATGGATATGTAAGTAGTAATATTAGAAGCCAAATTGACAATAATAGCTTAAGAGGCCCCAAGACCCATGACTATCATGTCATAATCGAGGATATTTTACCTATTGTGGTCATATCAAGTTTGGAAAAGGGGCCAAGATTGACAATTATAAGGTTGGGCCTAATATTGAAGAGAATGAGTTTGCATGTGCTAGATCCTTCAAACTTTGATAATTTGAGGGAAGAGGTTGTTGAAGTCCTTTCCTTATTGGAACGAGAATTTCCACCAACAATATTCAATGTTTCTATGCATCTTCTTATACATCTAGAAAATGAACTAGAGCATTGTGGCCCTGTTGATGTATATGTAACTTCGGAATGTATTCTTCTATGTATCTTATGTATTGTAACCTGATGTTTATTCCAGGATGTTTCTATTATGTATTTGAGTCATGTGGTCATGCCCCGATGTTCCGATCGGGAGGATTAATAATGTAATCAATTCATATCAAGTCATTAGGTAAGTCCCCACAGTTTTGGGGCACTTGAGTTATTATACACTAATTAAGGTGTAGGCTCAAGTAGTAATTATTAGGTTGAGCCTACGTGTGAAAAGGCAATTCAAGTGAATGGATGAATATAAATAGAGAGTGAGAGTCTCTCTATTTATCACTGGTGAAATACATCACTTGCTCTCCCAAGTGTGGTGCACTACTGGAGAAGGAAATTTTGGGACTAGACAGAAGACAGAAGACTACTGCTGTTTTGGGAGATCTCTTACTGTTTTGGCGTTGATTCTATCTTAGAGGAAGTTGTGGGGTTTTCTCCTTTATGGTTTCCCTGGGGAAAACTCTTTGTGTCTCTTGTCTCTTGTGATGTGCTTGTGTTTTATTGCTGTGGTTGTTATTCTCTCAGTGAAAAGATCCTAAGATCATAATGCTAGCTTAAATGTGATGAAAAACTAACATGGTATCAGAGCTAACCTGAGAAGAAGACATTGTGCAGCTATAGGAACTAGGGCTTCCTATTTTATGGATCTTCCTCCACATATTTTCAGCAAAAGTATGCTAAGATGACTCCCCATTGAAGGGCGCATCTTTCTGTCGAAGCAGAATTTGATTCCGAGCATTTTCAGTCTTCGATGCGGAAATTAGGGCTTTCTACAGAAGATGAATTTTTGAGTGAGACCAGCATAGGGTTATTCTACTCATCAAAACCGAATTTTAGAGACCTGGATCAAGAAATTTGGTTGGGTAAAACTCCAGGAAAGTCAAACCCTAGTTTGACCCTGAGCTAGAAAAACCCTAAATACTAAAACTGCTAAGTTTTGGTACAGTCGCTATATTCCGAGATTGGCGAAGTCTTAGAAGCTGAAAATTTCAGGGGCCGAATATAAAATCCTGATGAATCCCGTGTCCAATAATTAGACTCAGATTCGCTGTACTCCAGGAGATATGATCTCTCCAAGTTAGGGTTCCAGAATCTTCGAGAATTGATCCCTGAACAGGACATCTGGGAGATCTGCAATATCTTGAACTACAGAGGTTCAAATGGAATTTCTGAAGATGTTACAGAAAGGTCATGGAATATAATTTCTCTGGTCTGAATATTAGACTTAGAAGATGAACCAGTGACACGTGGCATGCCATACAACTTCGCTATTCTGAACAGTCCTGTAACAGGTCACCTTGGGAAAAGGATCATAAATCCCAAATGGTGAAACCAATTCTGATGAAACCTATGGTGTGGAATCAGGGACATGCGAGGTTACCTTAGTGTGAAATTTCAGACACATAGGATCAGTAATTTTGGAGATATCACAGAAACAGTAACAGGCATTTCTGCAGAAGAAATCAGTAAATTAGGGCTTCCTGTTTCGGGAGCTTCCCTCCACTGTTTTCAGAAAAGGATTACATTGGACAGCTCCATTTGAAGAGATCTATCTGTCTATCCAATCATATCTAAAAGATTCAAAGTTTTGAAAATTAGGGTTTCTGTGACAAACCCTAGATCAGCAAACTACGGGACAAGGACGGACACCTCAAATCGGTAAGATCTAATCCTTTGCTATTTTCATTTGAGGTTCTCATTTGAATATGATATATCACATCAGATTGGTGACAAGCTTGGTGAAGTTGAAAAATTCCAAGCATAGAAGTATTTGATCTCTCTGAAGAAAATGGATTGGACACCTACATGAGTATAGAGGTTCCAGTTTCAGAGGGAGATGAGGCTAGAAGCCTTTCACAAGAAGAACTTGGTCAAGGCCAAAGAAGACATCATGCTCATCTAGAAAGAGATTCAGATATGAAAGTGAAGATTTTTCAAGCGAGGATGAATATGTTCTGATATCAGCTCTCACAGGTAACATTACTCATGGTAGTGATTATTAGCTTATAGACAGTGGGGCTTACAAACATATGACGAGATTCAAGGAATCCTTTGTAAGACTGTCAAAACATGAATCACCTCACAAGGTGAAACTAGGAGATGACTACCAATATCCAATAAAAGGTAGTGGGGAATATTCATACAAGCTATACTCTAGTAAGTCTCTAACAATGAAAGAAGTATTGTTTGTGCCAGGACTCAAGAAGAACCTTCTCTCCATTTCAGCATTGATGCAAAAGGAATGCGGGCTGCATTCATAGATGGTCAAGTCATCATATGGCCAAAAGGAAAGACTATCGATGATGCGGTAGTGATTGGAGAACAAGAAGGAGGCTTGTACAAATTGAAGGGTCATCTAGAACAAGCCTTGATCCATGATACGGTAGAGCCAAATGAGCTTTGGCATAGAAGGCTTGCACATGTGCACTACAGAGCACTACCTATTGCATTCCAAACAAAGCATGATGGAGTTTGCAAAGGATGTGCAAAAGGGAAGAATACAAAGAAGACATTTCCTAGCAGCAAAAGCAAAGCCAAAGGCATTATAGAAATCATCCACTCCGATGTATGTGGTCCAATGTCATCAAACTCACTAAGCGGGTATGCATACTATGTTTCTTTTATTGATTATTTTTCTAGAAAGACATGGATTTACTTTATGAAAAACAAAGATGAAGTGTTCAGCAAGTTCAAGGAGTTCAAAGCCTTGATCAAGAACCATACTGAAAAGAAGATCAAGACCATTCGATCAGATAATGGTGGAGAATTCACTTCGAATGAATTCAAAGAGCTATGTAAAGAAGCAGGGATTAAGAGGGAGTTGTCAACTCCTTATAATCCACAACAGAATGGGGTTGCAGAACGGAAGAACAGAATTTCAAGCTATTTGAAGGGAAGAACAAAAATCAGAATATGACGTAAAGAATCCAGTTGAAGAATGTGAAGATCTAGAATGCAGAGACCATGCAGTCATAAGAGTCTCTCAAATCAAGAACAACTTGAAGCGGTAAAAGAAAA
>LPNX010073917.1:18564-71361 GCA_001517045.1 Pseudotsuga menziesii | reverse complement strand
CTGTTATATGCTTGCTGAACATTGTGCATCTCTCTTTCAACCCCAGTACGTTGATGGCCTCTTAAACCCTAGCCATAGGACACTTTCCTTTACAACAGTAAGAGCACAAACCTCCACTACTCTAGGAGCAATGTAACTGTGAGTAGAACCAAGGTCAATCAAAATAGCAATAGATTCCTCAAAAATCTTACCTATAACTTCAACAACTGTTGAATGGTGATCTGCCTGGAGATCTTCCAGTGCTGCATAAATTCTAGGTACAACTTTTGCCACTTGTCCCACTGTTTCTTCCTCTTGAATATTGTACGCTGGCCTTGCATTCTCATTCTCAAGTGGACATTACCTATGCATGTGGGGTCCTCCACATTTCATGCATTTGAGTGGTCCTCTATTCTGCTGTGGATATTTTGGCTTCTCTCCCATCACTCTAGTTGGTGGCTTCTCAACTTGTGTTGGCTTCTTCTATTGATTCCTGAAGTTAGAAGGTTTGTAACCTTTCTTCCTTTGATGTGACTTCTCAGTCATTTTGTTCTTCCATATTTTCTAGTGATCCAGTTTCTTCTTTCTTTGCTCGTAGCAATACTTAGCTTTTCTTATTGCTTCTTCCAGAGTTCTAGGTTCATAGAACTCAATTCGACCTTTGTAATACTAAGGAAATCCACTCAGAAAACATTGGATCTCTACCTTCTCATCTTTTATGTACTTGACATACCTCAACAACTCCAAAAACTTATTGGCATATTCTTCCATAGTTTGCTGTCCCAATCTCAGCTCATGGAACACTTTGATCATGTCATCATAGTACCTATCAGAGAGGTACTTCTCTTTGAAATACTTCTAGAACTGCTTCCACACAATTTTCCTTTCATTGATCTTCTTTACTTTCCTGAAATGCTCCCACCATATGGATGCTCTTCCTGTCAAACTGAAAATGGTTACTCTAGCTTTCATATTCCTAGAATAGTCTTGGTCTTGGAAATATTTTATCATCCCAAGAAGTGCAGCTTCAGCTTCTTGACCATTATTTATCTAACCATTAAAGGTAGGAGGCCTTGCCTTCTTAAATTTATCTCATGAGTGGTTCTGGTGGCGCCTCTTTCTTTGATTCTCATGAGAAGAAGAACTTGAATCTCCAGTGGACCCTTTAGAGTCATATGACTCACTAGGTGATCTCTTTCTTCTTCTAGCGGTGTTCTTACTCCCTTCTGACTTTTATATTTGTTCCTTAGAGTTCATCATTCTCTGAATATCTATCGAGATTTGCAGCATGGTTGCATTCAACTGATTCCTGAGCCTTAACCAATATCTCATTATCTTCCTTGTAACTTTGCATCTCTGCCATTAGGATTCTCATGGTGGCTCCAAAATCTGAGGAAGTCTCTTGCAATCTTCTATCGTTAGACTCTATATCATCATTTCCAGCTTGGACGTTTTCCCCCATAGCCTCTTGCGCACGCTCATAGAAATCTCGTGCCTCATATCTGTCATAGGTTCTCATGGATGAGCCAACAACCCAATTTTCCAAAATGTACTATGCCTCTACAAAATGTGTTATCAACACCATTTATTAGATACACAGTACTTCAAAATTATAACCATTTTACTTACTGTCACCTGGCCTATCTAGGCCCAGTGTTGTAACTGATAGCTCTGATACCACATTGTCACGTACCCATACCCCATTATCATGTGGAATTAAAAATTTCATCCAAAACTTCCACTGTTCATCAAAACATAGCGCATGGTCGCGAACCCCTTCTCTACATCTCCAGCACTATCACGCTCCCTCCCGTCTTCCATTGATCAGCTCGACAATCTATAGGGAAGGATCTTAGAGGAGATCAGACGACAGAGAGAAAATGCAATGGAAATCAACAATCCCAAATAGTCTCGCAGACTGGAACCACATTGATGGTTTAGAATCCAACCGCCAAAAATCAATAGTGCAGATAGCCCGAGTTGCGGGGTTGGAAGTTATGAAAATGGAAATCTCATTTACCGCAACTTGCATCCCACATCCCGCATCGGGAACAGATAAACGGTGGATAATTATCCCATGAAGATCGATGGTGCAGAAACCTGAACTTGCGGGGTTGGGAATTGTGCAAATTGTGACACAATGATCCCGCATCCCACATTCTACATCCCACAAGTTGTAGAAGGAAAATTTGTGGAAACCATGATCTACGAACCGTCATTCCACATCCCGCATCTCTCAAGTTGTGGAAGGGAAAATTTGTAGAAACCACAGTCTACGAACCATCATTCCACATCCCGCATCTTGCAGACTGCGTAAATGGAGATTTCTAGCAGGAAACCCAACCTTTTTTTCACTGAAGTCTTGGATCAATCTTATCATTCAAGCCATTATCGATCTAGCCAATCTACTCTACATCATTGGTTCGAAATGCATTGATGGAGAACACATAGATTCCTATAATTGCAGTTATTCAAAGGAACCATGCATCAATTCAACATAGCAACATGTTCATCACATTCCATCAAGCAATTTACAATACAAGAATACAACTATAGAGAATAACATAGACAAGAACACTTATCTTGAATAGAACTTGTCCTGCAACCAGCTATGTCACCACAATGTTCCACCCAACCATAGGCCAGTGTGCTCATCAATCTCTGAGTGACACCACCACCCCTGAGCTAGGCATGATATTCCCCAAGGAATAAGAAACACTAACAGGCTTCACCCATAGCCAAGGACACAATTAAAATTCAGTCAAGCCAACATAGTTGGGTTTATCAGACTTACAGAGGCAGTGGTTTACACTTAGCCAAAATCACATGAAACACAACCAAGCCAATAGATGGGTTTATCAGGCTACCCGCCAAGCCATCATTCTAGTTGGGTTTATCAGGCTATCAAGGAGGTGGAAAGAATGACTACTAATCTAGTGAGCTCAACCCCAGAGCTATGAACACCCACACCGAATCTAGCCTAATTTATAAATAATTACACACCCAACACAAGGAAGAATTCCATTCTATTCTACAAAGTCCCTCAGGCCATGCCTTCCCTTCCAGTGCTATTCAGGGCATGCAAAGAAGAAAACCATCCTTCTAGATTGGTTTGTGAGGTCTTTCACACACCAGGTTTACCAAGCAAGTCAAGACTCTATTTCCATTCCTTCAATCAATTCAAATTCCAAACATGGATGCACACACAGGGATCTACGTCCCGGGATTTATCAAAACGTAGCAGATGCCAGGGATTACATACACACACATAAATTTACAAATTTTTTAACATTGTCGGTGCCAAACCGATTGCAACACAAATTCTAGAACAAAAACATTGTCGGTCTTTCAATCAAAGGCACAAAATCGGATTTAGAGCATTCATGTTCAAGAAACAACTAACACACTGGAGAAAAACGTGAACAGAACAAATCCACCTAGGAAAAACCAAAACGTGGAAGGGAAAAGATCTCCGGACAGGAGAAAAATTGCGATGGTTCAGACTCAGAGAAATTTTTGCTCACTGGTTGCTACGTAAATCCCCCCAATTCCAGTTTCCCAAAAACGTTTTGTTCATTCCAATTCGCGAGGGAATCTGAAACGTTGCTGCATGAGGGAAAGGTGGCTTTTTTTTGTCTTTTTCTTTCCCAAGAAATTCAAAAAACACTTTTTCCCAAATTGGGGCTCTACCCAATTTGAATGTCCCCCACTCTTCCAATCCCCCACTCCCTCATCCTTAGGAAAAATCATGCCCCCATCACATTTAGTTGCATTGACATAGCTGGTTGTGGGTTTTAATTAAAAATTGCAGTTTTAACATAATGTTCAGTTGTTAATGTTCAGCTAGCATAAAGAAAAATTCCATCGACCACACCTCAATTGCCGAAACATAATTACTAAATCGATGGTAGGTATTTTTCCTATCTCCACACCATGATTATTTACATCATTTATTTAAATGCAATGGGGTCATTTATTGAACTTATGCCAAGAGTAGCACCAATGCCCAAGACACCCTACAGGATGAGTACACCAGAAATGCTAGAGTTGAAGTTGTAGTTGCAAGAATTATTGGAGAAGTATATCAGGCTAAGTGTGTCTCCTTGGGGAGCACCAGTTTTGTTTGTGAAGAAGAAAGATGATACACTCAGATTGAGCATTGATTACAGACAACTGAACAAAGCCACTGTGAAGAACAAATATTTTTTGCCTAGAATTGATGACCTCTTTGATCAAATGAGAGGAACAAAGGTATTTTCCAATATTGACTTAAGGTCGGGTTACCATCAAGTGAGAATCAAGGATGAAGACATTCATAAGACAGCCTTCAGAACAAGGTATGGACATTATGAGTTTGTAGTGGTACCATTTGGTCTCACAAATGCACTAGCTACATTTATGTGCCTTATGAATAGTGTCTTCAATAGGTATTTGGACAAGTTTGTTCTTATTTTCCTTGATGACATTCTTATTTATTTTAAGAATGAGGAAGAGGATTAAGAGCATTTGAGATTGACTTTATAATTGCTCAGGGAGCATCAGTTGTATGCAAAGTTGAGCAAGTGTGACTTAAATAAGGATAGGATTCAGTATTCGGTTCACATTATCTTAGAAGGGGGTATATCTGTGGACCCTGAAAAGATTGAATCCATTATGAATTGGCCTAATTCAAGAAATGTGAGAGATGTAAGATCTTTTATGGGACTTGTAGGATACTACAGGAGATTCATTGAAGGATTCTCCAAGGTTGCACATGCCATCACTTCTTTGCAAAGGAAGGGGATCAAGTTGGAATGGACATCGAGGTGTGAAGAAAGCTTCCAACAGTTGAAGAACCTTCTCACAAGTGTACCAGTATTGAAAGTTACAGACCTAGAGAAATATTTTGTGCTGTGTACTAATGCATGCAGTCAAGGACTTGGAGAAGTTCTTATGTAAGACAACCATGTGATATGTTATGAGTCAAGAAAGCTAAAGGAGCATGAGAAGAACTATGCCACTCATGACCTAGAAATTGCAGCCATAGTACATGCTCTCAATATCTTGAGGCGTTACTTAATGGGTAGAAGATTTGAACTAAGGACAGACCACTATGGTCTGAAGTATTTGTTTGATCAGCGTACTCTAAATGCTAGGAAAGCTAGATGGCTGGAGTTTTTATGTGAGTTTGATTTTGAAATCAAGCACATAAAAGGAAGAGAGAATAAGGTAGTTGATGCACTCGGTAGGAAGGTGTAGGAAATACATGTGGCATCTCTTAGTATTTTCCAGTCAGATTTGAGACAGCATATTGTTAATCATGTTGTTGAATATGAATTGTATGCGCAGGTCAAAGTCAAATTGCAGCAGCAGAGCCTTGAAAAGAAATATGAGGGATATAAATTAGAATAAGATGGACTCCTTACTTATAAGAACATAATTTATATTCCAAATGTAGCAGATTTGAGGAGGGTTGTTATGGATGAGATCCATCAAGCTCCATATTCTAGGCATCTAGGATATCAGAAGACAATTCCTACAGTTAGAAAGCAGTACTTTTGGCCAGAAATGAAAAAGGGCATGGCTGAATATATTTCAAGGTGCATGAAATGTTAGTAGGTGAAGGTTGAGCATCGAAACCCAACAGGTTTGTTGCATCCATTGCCAGTTCCATGATGGAAATGGGAATTTTTTTCCATGGATTTTATCACAGGGTTGTCAATGTCTTGCAGACAACATGATTTCGTCATGGTTATGGTGTAAAAGTTTAAAAAGGAAGCACATTTTATACCGATTAAGTTTACGCATAAGAATGATGACATTGCAGAGATCTTCATGAAGGAGATTTTCAAATTGCATGGATTTCCTAAGGCAATAGTCTCTAACAGATATGTCAAGTACGCTTCCAATTTTTGGAAGGGATCTTTTGCAAATTTGGGGACAAAGTTGAATTTCATCATTTCCTACCATCCTTAGACTGATGGCCACGCAGAGAGAGTTAACGAAGTTCTTGAAGACATTCTTCTCATGTATGTGATGGACAAACCAACCAATTGGGAAGATTATTTACACTTGGTAGAATTTACATATAAGAATGGATAGCAAGCATCCTTGGGGATGAGTCCATATGAAGCTCTATATGGAAGGAGGTGTAGGATACTAGTGACTTGGGATAATCCAGTGAACAAGGTTGTGCTTGGTCCATAATTGCTCAAGGAGATGGAGTAGGAGGTTGTAAAGATCAAGCAGAATCTGAAATCAACCCAGGATAGACAGAAAAGCTATGCAAATAAGCATAGGGTAAACAGAGAGTTCAATGTTGGGGATCGTGTTTACCTCAGAGTGAGGGAAAATAAGAGTTAATTGAAGCTTGGAAGTTGTGCCAACCTACAACCTAGATAGTGTGGGTTGTTTGAAGTGATTGAAAGAATAGGGCTAGTTTCATATAGAATTCCATGTCCTTCTATCACTAGGGCTCATAATGTTTTTCATGTTTCTTTACTTAAGAGATATGTACATGATCCTAACCATGTCATAAATTGGGATGTGATTGAGGTGGAACTTGAGGGAGAATTCCAAATCGATCCAGTGTGCATCCTTGATAGGAAGGTCACAATGCTCCGGAACCTAGCCATAGGCCAGGTAAAGGTGCAATGGGAGCACTATGGTCCTGAAGAGGCTAAATGGGAGCCGGAGGATTCCATGCAATTGGCACATCCATTTTTGTACAATTCTGTAGAGAACTAAGGGCGGTACCAGTGTAGCATTTTTTTTCAATTTTTTAAAGCATCGAGGACAGTGCTATTGAAGGGGGAGGGGAATGTAACACCCTGATTGTGAACCAGTTTGCATTAAATCTATATGATGTAAATATTGTAATTAATATTGGCGTGGAGATAAAGGCAAAATCCCCAACATCGATTCATCACTTTATGTTTCTATGATTAAAATCGATGCCGATGTTATTTTGTGCTAGTCGGCACACTATAATTTTAGACATCATATAAATATGCAATTTAATTAAAAACCCACAACTAGCTATGTTAATGCAACAAATAATGAGATGGGGGCAAGATTTCCTAAGGAACATGGAGGGGGAATATTTAACCTTGAGCATTTGGGGAAAAGCCATGTGTCAAAAGGAAACACCCAAAAAATGTATTCCCATTCCCCTCATGCACTCACGTTTTCATCTTCCCTCACGTTTTGGGGAGTGGAAGCATGTTTTGATCATCCATCCTTCACATTTTTAGTTTTTTTTCTCCTCGTTGATGCATGCCCACTCCATCATCTGGCTCTCATCGAAGAGTTGTGATCCATTTTGATCATTCTCTATTCCATTCTGTGCATGCGCATTGTGCGTTTGTCTTGCTAGGAGAACTATTTTTTGTTCTCAATTGTCCGCCTGTTGTTACCATCCTCAGCTGTGTTTATGAGAAAGAGTGCTCATCTGCAGTTTCCTCAATGTTGTTATGCAATGGTATCCTCTATCATAGAGTGAGTGGAAGCCTATTTTGCTGTGTTGAATTTGTGGTTTTCTATGTGTGCATATTTTTTCCTTGGTATGAACTGGTTTGGAGTGGAATTGGGTCTGAACTAGATTGATAAACCTAGTGTAGGAAGGACCCTCACATATAGATCTAAAGGGGTTGCTTTTCTTCTTTACACACACTAACCAACACTAGAAGGGAAGGCATAGCCTGAGGGACTGTTTAACAGAGAAGGGGATGCTTCCTTGTGTTGGGTGTGTAGATGTTTTAGGAGCCAAGCCTGATCTAGTGCAGGTGTCCATAGCTCAGTGGTTGAGCTCACTAGCTTAGCAGTTCAAGTTTTCTAGCTCCTTTGCAGCTCGATAAACCCATATGTTAGTTGGATTGGTTGATCTTTAATGTGAATGTTGGCTTGATTGACTGTAGTCTGATAAACCCAGCAATATATTGGCTTGTTTGTTTGCATCCTAATAAACCAAAGTGTGTTGGCTTGGCTAAGTTTTGTTGTATCCTTTGCTATTTGTGATTCTGCTAGTGTTACCTTATTCCTTGTGGGAATCATTCCTAGCTCGGGGGTGGCAGTGTTGTTGTGAGATTGATTAGCACACTGGCATATGGTTTGGTGGAACGTTGCAGTGACGTAGCTAGTTGCAGGACAAACTTATTTCAAAGATAAGTATCTATATGTTAATCTCTGCATCTACATTTGCTTGATGTAAAATGATGAACATGTTTAATATGTTGAATGTTTGAATTGCTTCCGCTGTATAATTGTATGCATCTGTGTATGTTTCTTTCAATGCATTTCTAAATTACGTTATGGGAATTAGATGGCTAGATTGGTGATGGCCCAAATGACCAAATTTTTCCAAGACTTCTGTTAACAGGTTGAATTTCCTTCTGCAGCTTGTGGGATGTAGAAACGTCATTTTGTAAATTATGTTCCCCACATATTTTCCTTCTGCAACTCTCCTTTCCGCATGCGAGATGCATCTCCACAATATTTATTTCCACAACAGTCTATTCTGCAAGCGGGATGCAGGACCGCAAATGCCATATTTCCTGATTCCACAAACTCAAGTTTCCACACTGTTGATTCTTGCGAGTGGATTCTTAGTTGTTGATATGTTCCCGGATGCAGAACAAACTATGACCGTCGATTTTTGTTGCGATCTTTCTCACCATTCGAGATCCTCTGATACTTTTCTTCATAGATAGTCGAATGGATCTTTGAGAGGATCAATTTCTCTGCTATTGGGAAGTTAGAAAATTTTCATAGTGTTGAATATATTGAACTTCAATCTCGATGCTCCTGCAACAATCAGAGTGAGCAATTTTGGTCACGTTCTCTCTCCCATGGATGGGAGGGGTGTGACACCCTTTTCCTTCCATAATCTCTTCATACTTTTGGAATTCATTGAATTCATATATTACAATTGATTTAATTCACCCTTGGGTGACCTTTGAGATTCCACTAATTTGTCATTTAGTGATTTTGTTTTTTTGTGGCAATTCTAGCTTCAATGACTTCTTCCTATAGAGAATTTATCCATGGATATGAATAACAATATTTCAATAAATAAAATATAATAAAGTGAAATTATTGTTTGAGATTGCCACCTACGTTCCTTGATATTCAACCTCTTAAGCCATTCTTTGGTATTCTTCAATGTGATGTAGTTATTTATGTTGTATTTCTTCTTTAAACTTCATCCATGGAATTTTAGTGTGTTTTGCCGCATGGGTCGATATTTTTCTAGCATGATTTCGTCAAATGTGAATTGTTATTATTTATTGCAATAACATGTGTATCCCTTTAATTTGGCATACGACCCCCCTACTCATCATTGATGACAATGTTTCTCTTCCAATAGTGCATTTTGTTCTTCATGTTACTACTGATGTTGACAACTTATATTGGTCGGCCTTGCCGCACAAAATGACTTCTATTCTTATGTTATTTAACATGTCTTTTGGAGGTGTCATTTCGTGTTCTACTTACTCAATGGTTGTTGTGGGAGAATGTGCATGTACATGACCACATAAGTTTGAATCATGCTTCTCTCATAAGAATTTGTATTGGATAAGGCCTTTGGTTAAATTGACCCTTCTAGCCATCAATGATGTAGTTACAATTGTCTTGGAAATTTTTTGGTCTATCTAATAGGAAACAATGATCATGACTATGGATACATATATCTCATCATACCTTTCCAATCGTACAAGGAACACTTAAAATGGATGACATGAGCAAAATTTATGGTTAAATTACATAGGATACATTTCGTCGTGTTGTCGTGGTCACACATCTTTGATGCTTTACTTTGCTCAACAAATTGGGATTAGTTTTACTGGGATTGTCTTGGTACATCTTTGCTAAAAAAATTCCCACATTTTCCCTCTGGACTCAAGCTTCCCTACAACTGAACATAATCCATCACTAGACTTATTTATCTTATTCTAAATCTTTTATTATTTTTATTTTAAAATGAAACTTAATGATAAAATATAACTATTTGAAAATAAAATAAAATAAAACATTAAATTAAAATAAGATAATTGATTTAAAAACTAGTACTAATGAAACAAAAAGCTACCCCTCGAGGGATAACTCAATTGGTTGGTTCTTATGATTCCAAGACCGTAGTAGTCAAGGCCATAGGTTCAATTCTTTGAGTCTTTTGGAAGGGAAAAGAAGGCCAACTTGCTCTTTTTTTATCAGGATCTAGGAAATGGCCTTGAAGCCCCCATAGGATTTAATAGATCCTCCCCTTTATCACATGTTATACAACATTCATCCTCAAGTGATATCAATACAGTAAGGCCGATATTCCTTCTGTGGAATCGAAATGTTGAGACTCACTCCAAACTAAACATAGGTTCCTCTTTTATTGCGATATTAGAATTTGTATAACTTTGTAGACACATCTAAGTTTGTAAGTTAGACATGTTATCCATCTTGGTGGATTGGGAAAAAGGTGAAAAAGACACGACATAGCATTCCATTACATTGGCGAAAAAGAGTGCCTCATGAGGATGATTCCTTCTATGGAATCAAAATGTCAAGACTTAATCCGAATAAACGAAGGTTCCTCTTTTCTTGAAATTTTAGAATTTGTCATGCAACATGCTTCTTTAATGTAGAAACTAGAGATAGAGACTCAAAAATTAATGGAATCTTATAGGACAATGCCACAGTAACTTGCTTCATGAAGGGGTTAGCTTTCAAAGTAAAACTAATGGATGGCTAGGTTTGTTAGGAAATCATCGAAGTCATTTTGGAATTTATGCAACTTGGAATTGAATTTCATGATATGATTTGGATTCGTAAAGACGGGCTCATGAAAAATGGCTATGTTCATGATCAAATTTTTTGTTTTCATCGACCCCCAAAAATGTCTGTGAAATCATTTTTTCATGAAAGTTGATGTTTTGTTTTTGCAATTGGATTGCTCAAAATTATTTTTGTCAGCTTCCCCACTATCTATGTTATATTGGATTTCACTCCTTTAGTAGATATTGACACCATCTATCATCAATTAAAGGATTTTAACTCTTGAATTACTAGGCCAATCGATCGCTCGGTGCACCTCATGTTCGACAATGATCGAAATATCAAGCTTATTTTGAAATCAATTCCAATTCAAGCAATGAACAATAAGTGTTGCATAAAGATAGTCCGAGCTGAGAGTGGGTTTCAATATGTGAAAAAACCACTTACGACGTGAGATACAATGATAAATTTTATGGTTCATGAAAATCACCAGATGCATCTGGAATTAAACTATGGCATCCATTGATTTAATCATGAAAGGATTCAATGATTAATGAAAAAAAATTTCCAAAGTTATGATGAATTCAAGAGGGAAATCGTCAAATCATGACATAGACCAAAGTAGAGTGGGTTATCCCGGCTTGACTATTTCCATGAATTTTTCCAACTTGGTAAGAAAGGTCACAATCAATACTGGGAGATGGTATTTAGGAAATGCACATAATAGGCTCCGTATCACCATACAAGACCATGAAATTGATACATATTTCACTCAATCAGTCACGTTAACACAAGATTCCAATAGAGGGTAAAACAACTAGATCCAACAGTTCAAATTAATCATTCAAGGATGATAATGACATTGAAAAAGATCATCGTAAAGGTATCAACATATATTGAAGCAATCATAAATCATTTAGCTTATCCATTATCCACATACCAATTCAGGTCACACCCAGAAAAGCAAAAGGTTTACATAAGCCCCCCCTGCTTTTATATTCCAGAGTAAAGAGAAATAGGGGAGATGTTGTGACCATAATAGATTGATACCCTATATTATTTTAGTGTTTGGAAGACCCTTGTTTGTCTTTATACTTCTTCACCAGTTGCCTTGGGACCCCATTGTTTGGAAAATATTTGTGAAGGATTTCATTGTATTACACTTGATTGTTGCAGTTATCCTTATAGGGAGAGTGTGACTTTTCTTTTTATAGGGAGTTCTTTTCATTTTTCAATATTTGACTACATTAGATCACTATGCACCCATGTTGCACTTGTTATTTGATTTATCTCACTTGTTTGATTAGTTTTCATTAGAGGAAATTTCAACTCAAGATGAGCCTCTTAAGAAAAATAATAAAATAATAGTTAAAATAATGAAATAATATCTATTAATTTTGGAGGAAGAAAATAAACAACTACTTTTTTGTTCATATTTTCGACATATATCCCTGTGATTTTACTCAAATTTAGATTGGGAGAGTTCTCTGGATGTGAAATTAAATTCCACATCCAACGAGTACCCACTCTGCATACTTTTGATAGACCTCACTACCCCAAAAACAAGAAATACCTAAAAATATGTGATGATGATGTCATCATCACATTTTTTATGTATTTCTTGTGTTTAGGGTAGTGGGGTTCATCAAAATTATTTTGAGTGGGTACTCGTTGAATGCGGAATTTAATTTCACATCCAGGGAGCTCTCCCATTCGAAATTTGAGTAAAAACACAGAGAGATATGTCGAAAATAAGGACAAAAAAAGTAGTTTTTTTTATGATACCTATCCCCAAATTTATATTAACAAATTGTTTAATACCTATACAGTATTTCAAATTTAAAGCAATTTCATTGGCTAACACATGATGACATGGAATTTGAATTATGGTTAAAAGGCCCATTTTGAGTTGAAATTTCCTCTAATTCTTTGATCTTTTCAACAAAGCTACCTCGAGATACTCTAAGAGACTTTGTGTTCATCTGCCTTTTTCCAGGGTCTTAGGATACACCATTATCTCATATAGCCGTTTTCTAGTCCAACATCCTTCATCCTCTCCAGATTACTCTTCAGAGTTGCCAGATTTCAACTGCTCACAACTTTTATTACCATTGTCTCCCCCTCTTAGCAGTACTATGGTTGATAGTATTCTCGTTTTTGAAAGCATCTCCATTTCCAATGGTGGAAACATTCTTGTTTATGGTGGAGGAAACATCACTGGATATTATATTAGCATAGCCAATTCCAATACTATTGTTGGTCCCTCTACCTCATTCCATAAGTTATGAGTCTTCCATTCATGGTTAGTTTCAAGCTTCTCGATTAATTCTAGGTTCTTCCTGAAAGGTATTATTTAAAAACCTTTTCCTCATTTCTCACAAGGAAATGCATCATGTTACTAGTTGTGGTCATAGTCTCTTTGGATTTCTTCTTAAGTATTTTCCATTAAGTCATTGTAGTATGTAGATATATTTTTCTTAATGTTTTCATATTCCTTTAGATTATCCCCATGCACATTCCATAAGTAAATATTTTCTTTAGTTTGTTCCAGTGATTATGCATTTATCAAAGAAATTTGTGTGATATCTCTCTCTTATAGTCAATGGATTGTCATAGAGGACTATTAGGCTTTTATAATTTTTTTATTGTTAATAATTTATACTGGTCAAGACCTTATACTCAATGACAATAATTGGTATTAATGTGATCAAGTGTAGATTTTCACTTGCATGTACTTCCAAATAGGTATCTATCACATCTATTTCTAAGAATGCCTGGGATAGTTTAGGAGGAATTTGGGAAAGTGAGACACCCACTTCATGTAACATTATCATATCAAGTACCATAGCTCAAAAGGTAAGTAGAAAAATTCATAGGCGCATGAAACATTTTCTTGCAGAAGAAGAGACTTGTAGTTATGATAATGCGACAAAAGGTGGCATTGAGGTCCCCTGAAGGTACAAACAATTTTTTTAAATGATGGGAGCTACATAAAAAATTTCAAACATGGACACTAAATTTTTTCTTGGTGAAAGAATATGCCGGATTATGACATCATCTATACATAGTATTTACTTTTTTTCCATGGATGGTGTAAAGGTTGAGCTAAACAATAGTTTTCTCACACAAATAGTCACCAAAATACTTGGAAGATTAAATAAGCCATAAGAATGGAATATAATATTGAATATTTTATAGATAATAGGATGTTGTGGTAATTGAATTGATGTAGTATGTTGGACCATGTCACATTTATTGATTTTGGATTAGGATTTCACAATATATGTCAAGCATATATATATATATATATATATATATATATATATATATATAGATATATTGATTGAAGGCCAAAAAATTCTCAAAATATTGCAACATCTATAAATAGTACACAACTAGGGACAACTAAAAAGCTAGACAAATGCATCTTTGATACATGTGAGGGAAACTGGGTAGTGGTATGTGCAAAAACACATTAGCACCAAGGGAGGAGTTGTTAATATATTATAATTTGCATAGAGTATTAGAAGTGCAAACATTGCAATCATTGGGGTACTTACATTTTATTCTTTACATATTGAATTGATGAAATGCTCAATTCTCTACATAACTCCTTCTACATAATTTATTGTAAATAATATTATTTTGAATAGCTTGGTATGATGAAGGAACCTACACATATTCTAGATCCTCCTCTAAAATACTAGCTCATTTTGTTTTCTTATTTTTGTTTTTTTTTGTAATTTTTCTAAAACTAATGTCACAATAAATTGCACATGCTATATGTGGGTAGGATTCCACCCATGATTCCAGTGTGGGGTGATGAAGGTGATAAGTTTCTTGATAATCCAAGCCCACAATAAAGTATTCATAATATGATACTAAAGACGAATGCAAAATCGTTTTCATTGTTTGATTCTCACTCACTTGAAGAAATAGAGAGGTGGGATATTTTGGTTGATAAGATGATATTGAAAGTAAGCTATAACTACATTTGTCTACTTTATCATATTCAATATTTTATCGTTTGCTTTAATTTATATTAACCTAGAACAAAAATGGAATTGTTTGGAACACTAGTATCGTATTTTCATTCATCATATTGAGCCTCACTATCCTAGTGTTGGAAGCAGCCATGCAAAACAAGCAGTTATGCCAGAATATGTCCCCATCACTAGCAATAACATAGCCACCATATTCTATCCATCCCCATATCCTGGTCACATTTTTTCATCTTATTCCCCAATGAACATTATTATGATACATGTATTAGATACTCCAAGTTCAATTTTTAGTCACTCACATGACACCCCTATTCATGGCATGAGTAATCCCCATGAAGATGTTGGTGGAGGAATTTTTTGCATTCCTAGTAATCATGAAGTATTTTCTAGAGAGGTTCATATTCAGAGTAGTGGGACATTGTTCATTTAGATTCTCATGGACAAAAACCTAGTGCCATTGAAGCTATAGAAACTCCCAAGTAACTAAGATTGCATGTATTTTCCATAATGCTATATAATTGTACTAATTTTTAATCAATTATGATATTATTTTTTTGAAAAGAAAATATATGTTTTGGAATCACCTACAACAGAGTTATTTAGATGTTTTTGGACCAACCATTCGTACTAGATTTAACTGACAACTGTATCATTTGAAGATGGATCTCGTGGATAGAATGGTTGGTCTATTTGGAGATATTTTCAACTAATAATAAGTGACAATTATTATAGGTACATATTTGAAAATGATAAGAGATACATGTAGGCTTAATATAGAAAAAAACCCTAGGTATGATTGTTCTCATGTGGTTCCTAAGAGAGAGTGGAAGGATTTCCAAGAGGACGCAAAGGAAAAATGTATGAGAAAACAAGGAAAGACACATCCATATGGAGGAAGGTATAACATTTGGAATTTCATCAAGTATGATATTTTTGTGAAGTTAAACATACAATTAAAATTCCATTATCTTAATGTCCTTAAAACTCCTTGTAGTCTTAAAGATACAACCAAAGCCACCCATGCTAGGTTAGAGAAGCATGGCCAATACAAATTTGGCCAAGGGGGATACTTGAAATTGTATTCCCGATTTGTAAGTATGAAAATTATTTTACCATCTTATTATTATAAATATGCAACCACTTCATTATTGGCATGCAATGGAATATTAGGGGGGTGTTATGAAATCAGCACTTGTGGAAGTAGAAGGGAAACTCGTGTTCAAATGCGAGTTCCAAATTGTGATGGAACGTGTCCAAGTTGGGCAAAAGATGAAGGAAAAACAAATGTTAGTTTTGAAAATGATATTTATGGTTAAAATCATTTTCAAAAAGAAAAATTATGTTTTCAAACCAAACACCTATAATTTAGTGTTTTTATTTTCTTAATGCATGAGAGATCAAGAAATATCTATGCTGGAGGATATGAACAACCTCACGATAGTAGTATTATTGTATAATTATTAGAGTTATCATATAATGAATTTTAAGATTATATTTTGTATAATTATAACTTTCATTTGATTTAGGGGCAGAGGATGTATATGCGAAAACTAGGAGAGAAGAGGAGGTGAATGTGCCTCATACCATGGCCTTTCCATGTAGTCAAGAAGGTAATAAATTCTGATTTAATTTTAACATCAAAAAATTATTAAATGTGGATTTAATATTAACATTAAACATTTATAAGAATATTAACTATATATCATTTCAATTTTTAGAGTAGGTGTTGGTTCCACTCAACATGTACGTGACTGTGACCAGATACATATGTTGTGTTCCAATCTTAGGAAACATGAATCAATAGAGATGAACCAACAACCACCAAACACAAAATAGGATGGTGTGCCTCTTATGAATTTTCTTAAGAATAAGAAAGCCCATAGGAAGTGATGTACAATGGAATTTTTTTGACATAATACATTTTGTACTATTATTTTTGTATATTGAACTTTTTCGATAGAATATATTTGGTACTATTTTGTAACTGATTTTTCTTATGGAATCTATATGTTTAATTATTTTATTTTATTTTAATTTCTTTTGTATATATATGAGTTGTGGGGAATTGAGAGAGATGTGAGGGAGGGGGAGGAACTAGTTGAGATTCCACCTTCATGTGGTTGTCCTTATTCAGTAGAGAATTAATTATTCTCAAAACCAAGTGAAGCTCAAGAAATTATGTACTTTGACATCTTCTGCTTTTAATTTTATTGATAATATGTTAAAAATGGTTAAATGAATATAGTATTGGTTAGTTGAATATACATCTTATGTGCCCTTCTGTAGATGATATATTTTGATGTTTCAAGAGTGGTGTACACCTTATGTATGATGGTCACTAGCTCTATGGATCTTTGGATGATATCAGGGATGTTTTTAAGGAACCATACTTATTTAAAGGTGTATAAATGTTGGCAAATCTTACCAATTCTTAAAATGCCAACTATAAAATGTTTGTAGATATTTTTCAAGAAATATTCTAATAATATAATAATTTGGTGATTTTTAGGGTGAAAAAATTTTACCCCATCAAAATTGGGCAAAACAGGGTTTCAAAAAATGCATATGGCACATCTTTTTTTGGAGAAAAACATGGAAAAATAGCCCATTGTGCTAAAATTCACCCTTAAAATTATCCTTGGATGATAAAGGTATTGAGAATTTATATTGAATAATTTCTCATTAAAAAAATTAGTTCTTTCTTTCTTCTTAACTAAATTTTATGTTTATCATATAGATTTTTAACTGAATATACATCTTATGTGCGCTTGTGTAGATGATACCTTTTGATGTTGTAAGAGAATTGTATACCATATGTACAGTGACGGGGTCTTCACTTAGTGAAACCATGCCATAGCACGTTCGTTCGTGGGATATGAAACAATACCCCTATTTTCAAAAAATATTGGAAAATACTCCCAATTTTTTTTTTTAACCCCCTCCTAGTATGCGTTCCCAATTTTAAAAAAAAAACTATTTTCACTATGTATTGCATGTATCCATTTTTTTATTGACATTTTTTATACCCCTTTATATTTATACCTAGTATATTGACATGATACCCCACATGCATTCTACAAAGAAGTCAATTATGACCTGAAAGACAACGCCAAAAGACCCTGTTCCAACCACATGTTCCGCAATGTAACTGATGGTCTGTCAAGTCAATAAAAGAATAAATAAACAATTGGAAAAAATTTCCATAAAGAAACTATTCACTTAGATTCTTGGTTGTGACCTAATGAATTCTCACTGTGAACACAATATAGGTAAACCTATTTAGGATGGACATTTATGCCACCTATGATTGTAGCTATGATGTGTCCTGACTCTACACCCATACCATCAACAATAGCTGGCTCAATATCCTACAGTTGATTTACATTTACATGTCAAGGAAGAACCATGTATAAAAAGTCATTCCATGAAAACAGGAAACAAGCATACAATAAATTCCTCCTTTCATTTCTTTCTTCAAATGCAAATATTTCTCTTAAAACAAAAAAAAATAGCTTACTTTCTCATCATCAACATCCAATTTGTTGTTCTTATCCTCATCTCAAGCATCTCTCTACCAAGCCAATGAACAATGTTCACTGGCCTTTCCAACCTGTTGATTGTCCTTGAGCTTCCCACACCTCCATTGTGCCCTAAGCTCATTGATGCCATAAATGGCCTGATTTTCGACAATCTCGAAATTAGTGTATTATTCCCCTTGGGATTATATTCCCCACTCTCATCTCGTTTGAATTTGATCAACTTGAAGATGCTTCCAAGATGTGAAAAACAAGTTATGAACTATATGTCAAAGTGCTGATCAAAATGACATCACTTCAAAATTGTAGATGAGATAAAGACATATTTTTAAGACATTGTGTTTGTCAATAGGCATTTTATTGGGCACTAAGTATGATTCCACTTGGCCAAAAAAAATATGTGAAGATCTCAGTTCCTTTCGAAGGGCATTTTACTAGGCACTAAGCATGTTTCCCCTTGACCAAAAAACAAGATGTGAAGAGCTCAGTTCCTTTCGAAGGGCCTTAAGCCCTTAAAAATAAAAACAAAACAAGAGTTCTCATGCTTCAATAAAATCCTATTTGTTGGATAGGCTTTAAGCCTAGATCTAACAGTACTTAAAGGAAAACAAAGATCATGGTTTCTCAAAAAATACTTTTGCATTGAGAAAGCTTCTTAAAGAAACTGTTTAAGATTTTAAAGGTTAGAAAAAATATGAACACGAGTATTAGTATCATGGTATCACCACAATAGAGACAACAGAAGAACTCAAAATAGACACACCAATAACAATATCCTTTACAAAATCTTAGTTAATGATAAGACACCAAAATCCTAGGAGATAATTTTATCATGGTTCTCTAGATAAACAATTTCAAAACATAACATTTTAGAAAAATGACTCAAAGTTCAGGCATAGAGGTCCAATACTAAGTTGAAAGAATAGAAACTAGAAACAAAAACACACAAAGATTAATCATGCAAAAGAATTAAAGCATCTATCAAGCTACCACAATTACTGTAATTAATAAAAAAATGAAAGCAGAAAAATAATTAAAGTTGCAAAAAGGCTTGTATAAAGTAAGTGAAACTTCGAAGGTATTTCTGCTTGAGTAAGCATTAGTTATAATCATAGAATCATAAAAGGTAAACCATGTCTAGAGGAACCATGTAAATGATAGAAATGAGCACACTATTACTAGCTCGATGTATTTTATGTGATCTAAATCCAACTGAAACCCCATAAATTCCATGTACTATAACTATAATTGAATCTCCCCTGCCCAGATGCTACTAAAAATGAGAAGTGGAGAAATGATAATGAAACAAGAAATAGGGAAAATGGGTTTTGGGGTGAGACCATATAACAATGTTTTTAACAATGTGACTCTATGATTGAAGATTTGTGTTGTTAGAAGGGTTTCTACAGAAATTTCAAATGTAGATTTATGGTAGTGCTGAGATTATCTTTAGCTTTGGTTTCCTCCAAGTTTTCTATACAGTCCTACAAACTCACCAATCTGTCACAAAATATGCCCAGAAAAGGGTCATCGTTGCTTGTTGCAATCCATTCCAAGTGCCAATGGCAACGAGTCCTTTATGTTATGAAAATATGTTCCAAGTATGATATGCATGAGTGTGATGTCTCATGCCCCAATGCATGCTATGTGACTATTATGAGTTTCCATAATTGGATAGTTGAGTACAAAGTTTATCTAGGGCTGATTTTACTGCTGAAATTCACTTGAAATAAGACTCCAAAAGTGTCTCAACAAGTGTCCAAATGATTATGTGGAAGAAGTCTTATATTGTTAAACCTCTCTGAAATTCAAACCATATGTTACTTGAAAATTTGTAGGGGTTTTATAGTTGCAAGGCAGAGCCATCCCTACAACAAACTCAGTAACTCACAGAAGTGGCCATTGTCACCTCACCATTCTCCCTTGGGCTTCAGGTTGGGTCATGCCATCTCCAGGGGTGTTTCTCTAAAGTAAGACTATGGGGGTTTTAACAAGAAAACACAAGGTGATTATGTAATAAAACCCTCACAGAATCAGAGTAAATGTGAAAAGAAATAAGGAAGAGTAGACGGGGATATTAGTGCCTTATCCATTGGGCATAGGAAACAATTTACTACATTAATTCTAAGCATGCAAGACACAACAATATTGTGGGCATGAGCTTCAAGTGTTTATTGTCTCCAATCCGAGACAGCTACCTATCCAACACTTCCAAATAGGGGTTTTTAGTGATAAAAATAATTTTTATGCAAAATAATTGTAAATAAACTTGAACCACATTAATTCCAAAGAATATTTGAGAATCAAGACTAGATGCAAAGTATACTTAGACACACAATTTCTAGAAACTAAAATAAATATATTACAAACAAATATCTTACACAATATACATGATCACATGCGATCAAAGACACTTGTAGTAACATTTCAAGTCATAAGTGTCAAAAGTTCAAACTAATGTATGCCATCCGTAGTTGGGGTTATTTCTGCTTTGATTTAGTTTACACAACTTTTGAGTGTCACTGAATTCAAACTTGAAAACAAACATGAACTAAGTTACTTATGTGTCAGCTAATACAAAAGAGTGACCTGAGCATATATCCATAATATATCAAATGGTAAAAGACACCACTATTCAGAAAATATCATTGATTGAAATTTAAAAATACAATAGATGGTGGGAAAGAAAGAAATTATTGATTTTCAGGTCATATTCAAGCCAATTAGAGAAGATACCTTGAGCTTTTTCATAGTGTCGTTGACACATTCATTCCCATCCATATTACTCCCTGCTTCCTATTTGATAAAGGGGCATGGTTGCATTAACATCGAAAACAATTATAATGTCCATGGTAAAGAAAAGATAAAGAGTGAGTATAAGAGTACCATCAGAGATTCTACAATCTCTTCTACGATGTCATTGGAGAAGCACTTGTCAATCAGAGAACCACTACACGGAGACAAATATATGGAAGACTCAATCTATATCTATAATCCTGAATGGATTCAAGGCTTCAAGGATTTGTGTTCAAGTTCAAATCCCCGGGAATTCAAACTTGAATCCAAGGCCTTCCTTTGTGGTTTTATGGGACTAATTGAAAAAAAAATTACTTATCCAATCAAGGAGTCAGACCTAGTAACAGCTCAGGAAATCCAAAATCCAGAGTCAACTTAGCAACACAAAAAAACTAAGCATTAACTGGCTTCATAAAATTGAGAATCAAGGATCATATACTTAGAAAAATTCAATAACTCTGAAACCTAGAAAAATCAACAAAACTTGGTAATATCCTGCCAATTTTGACCAAGAAGGAGCAAATTTTGACCAAAGATTCAACTCCGCTCACCAAGCCAGCAATAATAGTTGATTAAGGATACTTGGTGAGTCCTCTTATAGAGGATATATCCTGTTTTGCTTATATTTCATAGGCTTATTGATATACATACCAATGCTCTTAATATTCTCTTCTAGAGAGTACACAAAATGAGGAAAATTTATTATTGTATTTAAATAATTGGTACTTACTTTAATAGACATCAAACATTACAAAACTGCAAATTTTGGCCCCAAAACATCTGCAAGAGCTTTTGATATGTATTTTTGACAAAAATAGCTCCATAACAGCTCGAAATTGCACATGATCAGAAAGCGGGTGAAAGACACAAGAAAAATCCTCAGAATACAATACTTTCTTTCCAAAGAGACCTCCAAGGAGAGAACGGTGAAAATCAACCTAGATGTTGCATTTACAGTAACTAACATATGCCTTAGTTACTCTAGGCAAAGTATTTGCTACACTACTTTCTAATGTTTATGCTGGCACATTGTGAATTTTGAATGGACATACAGTATACTATATAAATATTATACTTTAGTGGATGAATGAATAATCAAACATTTTTCCTTCTATAAGAGTTATAAAAGCATACAAATAAGTCTGAATAGAAAAATAAGACCCAAAATAGCTAGCACAAAATGCATGTAAAAACATAATTTTTTTGGAAATACCACAGAAACAACCTTACAGATCAGAAAGTTTCTTCACAAAATGCAAATAGCAACTTAGTGTCTCATCCAACATCATGATATGAATGTTCTAATTACTGAAAGAAAAGAGTTCAGAAATATATTTCTCACTCTTGTTTGTAAACGATGTTCTAAATTTATATAACAGTCCAAAATATGGTAAAAAAATCCATTTTAAAAGAGCAGGAAAAAGCACTCAAAAACTATGGAAGCACACATGAATTATAAAACTACAAAAATTTTAAAAGATGAGAAAATTAAGAAGCCACATAGATACAAATCCATGTTCTTATATCTCTAGTTACTGCTAAAATAACACCTAAACATATGGTAATATATGTTAACATTTCAGTTATCATTAATTTGTATACTGAACCTAGTACATTCATTCCTGTCATTTCCTTCTTGGAAACATGTTACCTTTAACCAATCCGTGTTACTTGATGGCATGCTGAAGAGGAAGCCATGATACATGGAATAAATGAACTATGCACCAATCACCATGCTATAAGCAAGAGGGTGAAATTTTTTGTTGAGTATTTGGTGCATCAGGAGTTAACTTCTCCCACAGTCCACACTTTATTAAAATTCAGTCTTATTTTTTGGCCAAATACTGACTCCAAAAAAATACAGGACAATGGCCCTTTCCAAACACAAAAGTCCATTATGACTTTGATTTGCATCAGCATACCATGAATACTAAATTAGGAACATCATCTTCTTCACTAAGAAGAGCTGGCTTTCTGGACCCTTTTTGTCTCCAAGCACATTCCATCCTTAGCAAAATATCACCAGTTTCAACAGAATCCTATTCTTCAAGCCATTTCCAATGAATTTCATCCTGTATCCATTGATCTACTGGCCTCTATTCCCTAGCAGTTGCCACTAAATCCTTTAAGTCTTCATTTTCATCTTCCTCGGAGTTATCATCTTCATCATGCCTCAATAGAATATCCTCATATTCATCTTCAGCTTCATCATCAACAAATGCCTTTACAGAAGCACCCTTAATATATACAAATCTTTCAACTGGCTTGCTTGAGGAAGGATCAACATTTTCCTTGTCTTCATCTTCATCAAACAATCTGTGAAGGAAAAGTATATAAATGAAGTTACATTTTTCCCCAAAACACAAATACGTGTTACAATTTTCAACATAATTTTCCGGAACTTATGTAATAATGTGAAATTACTCTCAAAATAAAATACTACCTTGATTATTTAGACATCCCTAGCCCTTGAAAGGCATACAATATGAACATTATTGTTGTTGTTTTTTCACTATATCGAACCACTAACTTGTGTTATTTTATAGCTTATCATACAAAAAATCAGATACAAGTCTAAAGAATGAACCCAATATTCCACATAGGAATACAACAGGTATTAAACTCAAAATGATGGTGAATCACAACTCTTCAGGATTTTATGTCTGTAATAAACATAAAAGGATTATATAATCTTATATAGCATATAGATACCACCTCTAAGTCCAGCTGAAGAATATCCAATCCCATATGTGTTGCTTTCTATTGTTTAAGGATTATTAATGACCAAACTGTGAACTGTCTATTGAACATCAGTTTGACCCTAGATGCAAACTGTGCAGTGTTTTCCTAGGGAAATACTAAGGCTAAATAGAAAATAATTATTTTTGAAATATGGTACATACAAATTTATAAGAGGGGGGGAATAAAGTAGTTGCCAAGCATAATCTCTTCCCTAATAGTTAACAAACCCTATAAGGCAAAACATTGTCTATTAAGATGACAATATTTTGCAACCAAGGGAATAGCCAGAATGATTGTCCCAAACAAGGTGATTTCCATCCCTCAATTAGTAGACAACTAGGACTGTCAACCAAAACGGTAATGAAATTTTTTACAGTAATAAGGGTAATGGACTATCAAAGATGAAAATGCGAGCCTCAAGGGTAATTGATTTTACCATAGCATAAAATGATAACAACAACATCCAAAGAGGAAAAAAAGCACATGATTACTAACTAGGAGAAATTTAATATAAGCAAATTGAAAAGAAGTAGCTATCATAAAGACAAGGTTACGTTCAACAATAACATTTCATTTATACCATTGGCATGGAGTCCTTTAAATGATTTGATATATCAAAACTTCCATATATACCATAGGCACCGATTCTTTTTAATGCTTTGAAAAATCATAATTGTCATTTATACCACTGAAAGTGAGTCCTTTTAATGCTCTGAAAAATCACAATCTTAATGTTAAGTAAGGTCATCTGTACCACTGTCACCAAGATTTTTTAATGGTTAGAAGTGTTGCAACACCCTTGTCATGATCTCCAAAATCTTTCAAATGTTGTTTCTAGAACATAAAATATATGACAAGAGAATGCCACAGACAACGACAAGTGGGATATCAATGCCACAGACTCCAATCAGCGGCCAGAGAATAGAGTGTTTGCAATGAGAAAAAACACCAAAAATAGAAAGCAATATCCTACAATGCTAAAATAATGAGTTAAAATTTGACCCCTGGTGTATGACAATTTGAAAACAGTAATGTGAAACCTTTTTCATTTAGAGAGTCTAAATATGGAATTACCATTCTAACCCTAAACGAAGTTTTAAAGCAAAATATGTTTGAATTCACCAAAGATGAGGGAAAAATTCTTAATTTACAATTATCGTGCATGCCAAACAAACAAAATGTGCACTAGATTAGAAATATGTTTGAAATATGCTCAAGGAAGACTAGAATATTTTTAAAATATTGGGGAAGATATTAATCGTTTGTTATGAGAGTATATTTTCTCAACATGCCTGCATCCTACAAGCCATTTGACTCAAAGACTGACATAGAAGGCTCAAAACAAAATATTGATAAGAACATCCTAGATAAAGACCCTCATCATAGAGTGTAAGATTGGATACTTCATCTTCAAAAATCCCCATGGAAGTCCAGATAAAAGTGGCAGGGACACCTTAATTCAAACGTCAATATGGTGATGATCAACAAGCTTATCAAATACCATATAGTTAACATAAAAAAGAATCTAAACAATGTGGAAATTGAACCCAGTGATAGAACAAGTTTACTCACAACAATTATCAATTGAACATGCAAAATCACTCACAAAAGAGACTGAATATGGAGCTGAACACTAAACTGTATTGAATAAGTGTACAATAGCCAACCCTGTAATAACATAGGCTGCTGCATTAAATAATTACATCAGGGATTCAAATGCATGAGAAGGCAATTCGAATCTAGTCAAAAGCAGGCTTACTAAAATTAAGCAATTCCCCCATAGGTGCATAAAGTAGTTTCCAAATCAGTCAAGGAGATCACGAATTGGAAAAAGCACTTAGGAAAGATAAAGAGTGATGGAATGACAACTCATACATGCTTTTCATAGGAGAAAAGAGTGGAGGATGTGGAGGACAAAAAACTAGTTCACCTCACCTAGTCAAACTTTCCCAATTGCCTTAAAGCACTGAAAAAGCAGGCAATAAAGCAGAAAAAGCAGAAGGGCGCCTAGGAGACCAGGAATAAATCAGAATTGATTCCTTGAGGTTTCCCAAGTGCTACATGAGTCAAAATAGGCAAGTTTGACCACTATGGATAGGTAAATGACAACTTGCATAAGGTGGAATCATGAGACTAGGCAAATAAGACAAAAATGATTAATTTAATGTCTAAGGTAGCTAAATATGGGTTGATTATTCTAACAACCCACATTAAGCCTAACTTATGAGTAATATATCAGAAAATTATAGGGCCTAGCAACATGGCTTAGTCACCCTTTACATACTGCATGTCCATTTAACCAAGGAAAGAGGCAAAAACCACATGGGAAAATCCTCCCTTAAACGTGGACTGTAAAACAAAATTTGGAAATATTGTCTTCACTCATGCTTCATAGCATGATCAGAAATCCTCAACAGTGATTTGAGATTGCTGAAGGTCTTCTCACAAAATGCTTTGGTGAAGATATCAGCTACTTGTTCTGAAGATGAACATAAGAGTAGGTGAATGGTGCCATCATGCACAAGCTCTCTGATGTAGTGCATATGGATCTCAATGTGTTTGGTTCTCTTCTTCTAAACTAGATCATTGCAGATTCGAATGGTACTATGGTTATCATAGTAGATGGTATTTGAGTACTCTGATTCGAAGCCACACTCTCCAAGTAATCCCTGCAACCATAAACATTGAGTTGCTGCATTTACAACTCCTCTGTACTCTGCTTCTGTAGATGAGAGTGCAATGGCACTCTGTTTCTTGCTTGAACAGCTGATTGGCCCTTCTGCAAGCATGAACACATATCCTAATGTGGAATTTTTGTCTATGCTATCACCTACCCAATCACTATCAGTAAACCCAATCAAATCAAGATCAGATTTTGCTTTGTAGAAGATCCCATGTGTCCTTGTTCCCTGAACAAAGTTAAGGATCCTTTTGGCTGCTTTCCAATGGATCTCATGAGGCTGATCCATGTATCTAGAATCCACACTTACTGCATAATAAATATCAGGTCTAGTATGTGTAAGATACATCAAACATCCAATCAATTGCCTATACAGTGTATTGTTTACCATAGGCGAAGAATCAGCTTCTTCCAGCTTCACTCTTGAAAGGAAAGGAGTCTTGCTTGGTTTGCAGTCCTTCATTTTGAATTTGTTCAGAAAATCCAAGGCATACTTGGACTCGTGCACTTTGATTCCAGCTTTGGTTTGAGCAATCTCAAGCCCTAAGAATTGGCTTAAGAGCCCCAAATCTGTCATGGAGAAGGCTTGGTTCATTGCACCCTTCAAGGAAGCAATCTCATCCTTTGAGCTTCCTGTAATGAGAAGGTCATCAACATATAACACAATGATCATTAATGAACCATTAATTAACTTCAAATAGACATTTGGATCTGATTTGCACCGAACAAAATTCAGTGATAGCAAGAAGCTATCAATCTTGGCATACCAAGCCCTGGGGGCTTGCTTTAGCCCATACAATGACTTTCTCAACCTACACACAAGAGAAGGGTTAGTAGCAAATCCTTGAGTCTTCTACATGTATATCTTTTCAGTGAGATCTCCATTCAAGAAGGCACTTTTTACATCCATGTGATGTACCTCCCATTGCTTTGAAGCTGCAATGGCTAAGGCTAGCCTGATGGAGTCCATCTTTGCCACTGGTGCAAAGGTCTCATTGTAATCTATGCCATGAACCTGTGAGTAGCCCTTGGCTACCAATATGGCCTTGTACTTTAGAGGTGAACCATCAGCAGCAAATTTGGTCTTGTAGACCCACTTACACTGAACTAACTTCCTCCCTGCGGGAAGATCCACTAGCTCCCAAGTGTTTCTCTTCTGGAGTGAGTTGAACTCTTCCTTCATGGCTGCTTGCCATCTTGGATCTCCTGCTGCTTCTTCATATGTCTGAGGATCTGATTCCACCATTAGATAGCATTTCTTAGCAAACATAGGATCCTTCATGCACAGACCAACCTCAAATTGAGATCTAGTCCTCCTGGGGTCATTGGGATCCCCTGCTAGCTCTCCTACTGCATGAAGAGTCTTGGCTGCCCATTTTGGCCTTGTAGGGATGTTAGGGTCTGCAATAAACTCATCACAATCAGACATATCAGAATCATCATGTTCAACAAACTCTTCACTTACTTTCAGAGGATCTGGTGGTGAAGAGGCTTCTCCAACTTCCATTGCTACTAGGGGTTCTTCTTGAAACTGAACACACCTTTCAATGAAGGATTTGTTTGTGCTCAAATTGATCATCTTGTACCCTTTTGAATCTTTAGAGTACCCAAAAAATAGGAACTCTTGGCTTTGGGGCTGCAAATCCTTCCTCTTTTCTGTTGGAATTCTAGCCCAAGCCCTTGAGCCAAAAATCCTGAAATGGGTCACATCCGGCTTGTTCCCACTCCATGCTTAGAAAGGAGTCATACCATCAAGTTGTTTATGAGGAACCCTATTCTGGATATAAGCTACATAGTTTATAGCTTCATCCCAGTACTTTGGTGGCAAAGTTTTGGCCTCCATCATGCATGTTGCCATCTCCTTCAGTGATCCGTTCTTCCTCTCAGCAATACCATTTTGTTGTGGTGTGTAAGGGATAGAATGTTGCATCTGAATAAACTCAAACTTGACATACTCACCACCATTTTCAGATCTGAGGACCTTGAGTTTCCTCCCAGACTGATTTTCAACCAAAACCTTAAAGACTTTGAATAGGCCAAAAACTTCAGACTTTTGTTTCAGGAAGTAAACCCAGCAATACCTGGAAAATTCATCTATGAAAGTAAATGCATATTTGGCCTGAATCATGGAAATATGAGGGAATGGGCCAGCAACATCACTGTGGATCAACTCGAGGGGTGTAGAGGTTCTCTCATGACTAGCTCTCTCAAATTTATGCTCTAGGTGTTTTCCTAGGATACAACCTTGGCAAACTCCTTTGGAAAATTTTATCTTGGGAAACCCTATGACCATCTCTTTTTCACTAAGATCATAAAGATACTTGTAATTTAGGTGGCCAAATCTTTCATGCCAAAGCTTGCTAGCCTCATTAGCATGAATCAGAAGAGTAGAGGGGTTTGAGTAGGGTAGGAAGTGTGAGAACGTGTATACCTTCGAAGTATGATTTGCAACTCCTTTTTCAATGACTTTACCACTTGAGATCTCTGTGATCTCAACTTCATCAAGGGATAATATGACCTTCTTTGGAGACCCAGTGTGATTCATCTGGTACACTGATAAGAGGTTGGAGGCAAGACCAGGCACATACAACACATTACTGAACTGACCATGATCAAGATCAATCCTCCCTTTGCCCAAACTTTCAGTGAGAGAGTCATCTCCCAGTACTATTGGTGGAACTTTCGACATGTCAAGTGAGGAGAATGCCTCCTTGGTCGAAACCATGTGTCTTGAAGCTCCAGAATCAATGATGAAACTAGGTGAGCTTGATGTGCCAGCAACCAATGCATGAACTCTCTCTCTGTCTTCTGAACTTGATCCTCCTTCTCTCTTCTTTGAGCTATCTAGAAGGGAGATTCCATTCTTCTCCAGGATTTGGGTCAGCATGTCTATTTTCTTCTTCATACAAGATCTTTCAGTGTGATTGCCCTTATTGCAGTATGCGCACTTGCTCATTTCTCCTTTATTCTTCCTCTTTTGGTAGTTCTTCTTGGAACCTTGTGGCTCCTCTGGAGACTTGTTGTTGTCTCTCTTTTACTCATGTGGCTTTTTAGATTTCTTTTTGCTTTTTGAATCCACCCTCGAATCTCCAGCAACCAGAGCTTGGTCTTTGGATGGTTTGATGGTTCCCATCATCACCAGCTTGTCCTGTTCTTGTGTGAGAGATTCCATGAATCTGCAAGGCTAGGCATCTTCCAGGTTCGAGCTGTCAACTTTGTGGCATAGAAGGTCGAAACAAACACTGAATATTCAGGGCCAAGCTTCGAGAGTATGGCCAAGACCATCTGATCATCCTTCTTTTCGATCCCACATTGTTTTAGCTGCAAAACAAGTGCTTTGAACTTGGAGAAATAGAGTTGTAGGGATTCAAAGCTATTTGAACTCAAGGAGATCAGTTCATTTTCGATTTGATGTCCCCTCATCTCATCTATATTTCCAAAAAGATCAGTAAGCTTCTCCCATACTTCATTCGGTGATGTCAATCCATCAATATGGAAAAGGAGGTCTCTGGAAATACTTAGACACAAGAGACCATAGGCCTCATCCCTCCTGTTGTGCCATTTAATCTTCTCTGCAGCTGCATTGGGCTCTGCTTCTGTTTCCATAGTCACCCTGTAGAGGCATTTCGCTCTCAACAGTATCTCGATCTCTGCTTTCCATTCAAAGAAATTGAAAGGAGTCAAGATGATCTTCTAAGATTGATCCATAGCTCAGAAATTGTCTCGGCTATCAGTAGAAGGCTCCCAGTCACTGATGTCGAACCTGCAAAACAATTTTGAAGGAGAGAAATCGATATACAATGGCTCTGATACCATGTGGAAATTGAATATGGAGCTGAACACTAAAATGAATTGAATAAGTGTACAATAGCCAACCCTGTAATAACATAGGCTGCTGCATTAAATAATTACATTAGGGATTCAAATGCATGAGAAGGCAATTCGAATCTAGTCAAAAGCAAGCTTACTAAAATTAAGCAATTCCCCGATAGGTGCATAAAGTAGTTTCCAAATCAGTCAAGGAGCTCACGAATTGGAAAAAGAACTTAGGCAAGCTAAAGAGTGATGGAATGACAACTCATACATGCTTTTCATAGGAGAAAAGAGTGGAGGACGTGGAGGACAAAAAACTAGTTCACCTCACCTAGTCGAACTTTCCCAATTGGCTTAAAGCACTGAAAAAGCAGGCAATAAAGCAGAAAAAGCAGAAGGGCACCTAGGAGACCAGGAATAAAGTAGAATTGATTCCTTGAGGTTTCCCAAGCGCTACATGAGTCAAAATAGGCAAGTTTTACCACTATGGATAGGTAAATGACAACTTGCATAAGGTGGAATCATGAGACTAGGCAAATAAGACAAAAATGATTAATTTAATGTCTAAGGTAGCTAACTATGGGTTGATTATTCTAACAAACAATGCATAAGCTTTATCAAAAATCTGATAGCAAAATGTCTGCCATATATATTTTAGAATATCATGTGATCATGGTAAATATTGAGAATGCATAAATGAAATGGATGACAACATTGAATTTCTGTGATGCGCCACTTGATTTTAAAGCAGAATGCTCATGCTTATAAAAAGGATCAGTAAAAAAAGTGTGCTTCCAACTAAGGTAGCATTGGGGTCTTGAAATTGGGTTGTTCATTCAAACTAGTTTGATTACTGACAGGGATGTTTATGGAAAGAAATTAGATTGGCTTGTAAAATTCTAGAGACAACTGTAATGGCCAATATTATAGTTTTACCTGTAAGGTTGTAACTTCTAAAGAATCCTAGTAGCCTTCAACGGATAGTTCCATAGCATCAATATATAAGTCATATAAGTTAGGGAGACAGTGGACATCCTTGTCTAATGGATCGGTGCAGCAAAATCAGGTCTCGAAAGGAACCATTAACTGCAGAAGCATGAGAAAAATGAGTGTTAACCATGGAGACACATCTGGAGCCAAAACTAGGGAAGCATTTATGTAATAAATGACCAATCAATCCTATGATATGGTTTTCCAAAATCATTTTTGAGAAAAAGAGAGACTCCTTGCCTCATTCCATGATCTCCCATACAAAAATGATAGTGTCTAGAATATCCCATGTACAAATCGAGTCTGCTTCTGCTTGACCACTCAGACATAAATGATCCAAATGTGTAAAGCTACAACCTTGTCTAGGATTATGTAAGAGATATTCAAGAAGAATAATCAAACTCCAATAAATGATTAGAAGGGAAGGCTTCCCTTTCCATCTGTAACAAATTATCACCCAATGTATGATCCCCACATACTTTCAAAAATTTGCAAGGAGGGCCATCTATATCTAGGGATTTACTTTTCTTCATAGACTTCATATCTAAGAAAAGTTCATCTTTAGATATATTGAGGAGTTTTTTGTGGGCCGTGTATGGTAAGGATCAAGGGTTACTGCTGATCCGATGGACTGTATGCATTTTTCTTAAGGTGGGGTGGCTTGGGATTGCTTGAAGTAGCAAAGTGGATTACATGGTGCTTGGAGAGCTTGTCTACCTTGTCAGTATTATTGAGGTACAAAATTTTGTAGGCCAGTGTGTTCACAAGATTCAGGGTAAGTGAAGCTTATGAGACGTTATCTCTCCTCAACTGTTTAAGATCTAGGATTCTTTTATTTTAAAGAGCAAGGAAATATGTTGCTAAATATATGAACTACACTAGAGTTGTTCATGTGTTACATGTGGCTGGGACTTGGCCTCGTGCCCAATTTGGAGTTGCTAAAATCATTGTCATGGTATTACTGAAATTCCTCAATACCAAGTTTACTGATTAATGTCAACCAATTTTTCTGCATGGATTTTACATAAACAAAGAAATTCATGCTATAAATAAAAGATGAGAAAATACTTGAAATTGAGCTTATGATATAAGCCCCATTCCATGAACAAATGGCGCAGTCAATGGAAAGCGTTCAAATGGTCTAGTTGTTGGAATAGTCCCACACAATTCATTATTGGAGACATCCATGCAAAAATCAAATAATAACAGAAACCATTAATTTTTGGAGTAATTTACATTCAATTGTTCATCAAAATTTAAGGTGAAGATAAATGTTACTGCAACAATGAAATTGGATGGTGTGTCACTATCCACAGAGTTGCACTTAGAAAAAAGCAAACAAGCTTAGACAAGTGTAGGTCATATATTACTCATGTGAGAGACTTAGGTTGCTACATCAGAGAGACTTAGGTTTGCACATCAACTATGAATGATTTCTTGCTATAAATCAAGTTGATGTTAAATAAATGTTTTCAGAAATATGTTAGTTAATGTTAAGTTGATTTCAGAAATGATGTTAAATGATTTCAAAAATGATGTTAAATGATTTCAGAATGGTTTTCAATGTTCTTTATTAGTGCAGAGTTACAACTTGAATATTAATTAATGTATTTGTAAATTCCCTCAAATTGCAGATCTAAATTATTAATTCAATTATTGATATAAAACCTACCAGAAATGTGTCTTTTCAAACAGCTATGGTCCATTTTGCAGATTTTGTAACTTATTAGCTCTGTCTAATACCAAGTTTACATTTTTTGTGTGATGCTTATTGATGCACAATGTGCTATGAATCTAGAAGACACCAACATTATTTTTTGGTGCTACTTTAATTAGGTGAACCATGGATTCAGTATAAATGTAGAGGAGCCTAGTTGGGAAAGAAGCTTCAGAAATATATTCACAACTCCCCAAAAATATTCATAGAAGCTTTAAATATTAAATGTTAATGATAAAAAGGAAACATACATTAAATTCCTAAACCAAAGACCAATGCAATTTTTTACTACAAATTCACTTGAATCTCCAACCCAACAAGATGCAACCAAAAAGAAATATTCACAATCGAAAATTCTAAAAAAACCAAAATATTCATAATCCCCAAAAATATCTTCTTAGGATTTTTAAAACTAAACATGAATGATGAAGCATAAACATAAATTTAAACCCTACACTAAATAACAGTGTTGTTCTTGATTTACAAGGCACTTGTATCTCCAACCCAACAAGATGCAACCAAATAATAGTCTCCAATGCAACAAAGTAGCTGCAAGCATCACTCTCTCTGAATCCAAAAGATGTAAAACAAAACAACACACTATTTTTCTCCAAACAACACACTTTCTGCCTCCAAACAACATTCTCAACTCCAAATAGCATTATATCAGGTCTAGAAGATGTAACAATGAATGAAAATGGGGGGATGGCCACCAAACAACACCACGTCACCTCCAAACAACAATGTTTCACCTTCTAACATTGACATCTCCTTGAGCAGAGAGAAGAAAGAATGAATGAAAATGGTTGGGGAGGTGGTTTGAAATAAATTTGTAGGTTAGGGTTCTTTAATTTATGTAATTGGATAAGTCAACCCACAATGGGCTTGTTCTTTGCCAACCACCAGAACTTTTCTTTTTTGGCGCCTTTGTAGGGTTGTTGGTCTTTGGGGCAATGAGACACCCCTAAGGCATACTTTGTTTTGGCAAGGCATTTCTTAGGGATGTGGAGAACATAATCCATTTCCCCAAGGGTGTACGAAACCCTTCAAGGACACCTCCAAGAATGTCCATTGTCCACCACCCATCAAGGAAATCCAGATCATGAATTGATGAAATCTTAAAGGATTCTGCAAAGAAAGTACATTTTACAAAAAGAGATAAAATCCAAGAAGCAACTGATGAGTCAGAGGAAATGTTGAGGATATTTCATTTTGGAGGATTTCTAGAAGAAATGATAATAGTCTTGTAGAGCAGTGATGATTCACAACACATATGCGGTTCATTTAAAAAAAAAATTATTACCCTAGTCTCAGCATGTAGTTCAAGAAGCCACTTGAGCTTGATTTTCACTCTCTGTTTAATAAGCAAAATTTTCTTCTTTTTGTGCAGCAGAGATGTTTTTCCCAAGAAATGAAATGTTGTAAACACAGAAAGGTCTATACTATTAGAAGAACACTCAACAAGTGGAATCATATGAATTCAACAAGCATTGAAACTTGGGCATGTATTTTTGTGCAGGTAGGAAATAATTAGACAAAATGGTGTCAGCGAGTAACTTGGGTGACACTTTGGGTGCACTAGATGGTGGTGGTGGAAAATATGAGATATGGGCTTTGAAGGAAACGTGTCAGAGTAGATGTTTACATATTTAGTTTCACTGTTGTGTGCATTTAAGCAATCCTTGTGTAAGTTGTAAATGCCCTCTTTTCCCATTTTAACATTAGAATTTCTAACAAAGTGATGGAAAATTAAATAACATGTAACTTAAGTGACATGAACCTCTACAATTACCTATGGATTTCTCTTTCACAATATTTTCTCACCATGCCAATTAGAACACCATAGCATATGGATAAAGTATGTGTGGATAGTTGATGTTGTTTGTTTAGTGGTTATTTGTGCTTTGCTGGAATGCCACCCCACCAGTGATAAAGTACATGATGGCATTCACATTACTCTGTGTAAAGGGGTCAAGCATTAGATGGAAATGACAGATGGTAACAGAGTTTATAAATAGTTAAAATTTCCAATTAATCTAACCATTCCATCACGAAGATAAAGCTTCATGGAATTGTTGTGAAAGGGGGAGGGGATTCTTAGGACAAGTTCTCTGTGAGACTTGGCAGTAAATGGGGATTTTCCTCTATAAAGACCTCTGAGTGTTTTATTGTTGCTCTGCAATTTAGAAACTGGCCTAAGAACTTTCAACATGACTTAAGAGAAGAATAATAGAGTTTATAGTTGGCGTTTAATATCTATTGTGATAACCTCTATTATAATTAATGCATATAGATGACGATGAGTGATGCCTTTAATAAATTAATTCGAAAAAACATATGCATTTGAGTTTATCATTGTTCCATAGTGTTTACACTTTGCTCCAATTCAAGGGGGGCTTAGTCTCTTTGCATCAATCACTATCAGAGAAAGTATAGTGAGGTTGGAGGCTTCTTGTTAACTCGGATGATCCCAACAAATAGTTGTGACATTGGAACCTACTATCAAGGAGAGAAAGAAGTGAATCATGAGGAGTGAAGGGATTCTGAACATATTATGGAAGAAATTTGTGAAGAATAAGTTGCGCTTTGGAAGGATAAGAAAGTCTGATGAAGACAACTGTTGTGAAGAAGAAAACAAAAGATAAAGAATCTAGCAAAAAATGTTGAAGAGGACCCCAGAGAGGGGTGACTGCATAGAAATAAAAGTAAATATATTCGGATCTCTAATTCAGTATCTAAAATGAGCAAAGTAGAAGCTAGAGTAGCGAGTGATCCAACAACTGATGGGTAACAAACTCATTGAGAGTTACTGGGTTGGTTGAAATAAGAATAGTTGATACTTGATACAAAAATCCTTGAACAATTACTCAGACTCAAGCACACAACCAAAACTCCAAAATGTCATTAAAATATCTAACTAAATATTGAGCAGTAAAAAAATGTAAATTTCAAGAAAAAAACATTTATATTCTGGAATGCTTGGGCTGCAAAACCTCCTCATGCTAAGACAGACCAAGAAAAATCATAAAATGACCATCTACAAGAAGCAGTGTAATGACAAGAAACTCAACATAGATATCTCTTAATTTATAGACCAAAAGGGAATCATACTTAGTTTTCATTCATTATATGCACTATTGAAATCTCCACTCTGCTTGGGTTAAACTTTTTCCAATAGCTTAACTTCCATCCAAACTGTGTGGACATTAACATGACTCACTGTCCTACCAACCTAAGGCATAAATCATTGCTAATCTCCATTGTTTATGCACTAGAACATACATAATACAAATTGTTTTACCTCAATTGTTCATGACAGGAAACTATGATATATTTTCTCCAATAGAAGGACAATGACTCTTATTAAAATGAAAACGAAAAATAAAATCCTTTTTTTGGGATTAGGGTACTTGGAAAATTATGTTGTGTGGCCTCTAGAATTCCATAACCCAAGCATTATGATGGCCTTGATAAAAATTTAGAGAAGTGTGTGCTTTCTAAACTTGTCACAAAAATTGGAATCCTTATCAACAGAAATATCCATAAGAGTTTCATTAGTGTGTTGTTCAATGACATGTGGGAGACCTTTGGTACAAACTTTGGAAAGAACTTCAGTGTAACCATGATCACAACCAACATACAATGCTTCTATCGATGAAAATTTCCTTGAAAACATCAAATGACCCATCCTCAAGACCAAGGGATGTTTTTAAAAGTCACCCAATAGCCTTATGACATGCAAATGGACACTCATGGTCCTTGTAGGATGTATAAGCTATCAATTCTAATAGAACAAAGGATGCTCAAACCACCTAAACCCGATCAAATGCACAAAGAAATAAGCGTTGCAGAAATACTCCAAGACTTGATATGTTGTTTAATTAAAAGAGTGTGGATCCTTCCTTGAGTCTTCTCATTCCCCTTGACTCTATCTAAGTTACTAATTTTTCTGTGTATTTTTCAACCATTATTATATATGTAGATTGGAACTTGCTCAATGATGCACACCGATAATAGTATCCAAGGCTTTGTAAATTTTTTCAATGATATATAAGGATTCGATTACCAACAAGACATCACACACAAACTACTTTTGAATGTGTTTGCCCCCAAAGGATGATAAATATTGTGAGTTCCTAGATCGTAGAAAATCGGTGACAGATAACATTGTCAGTAATTTTGAATATTTTAAACATGGAAACACTGAAGAGAGCATTCAGGTTCCAAACTGTAAAAAAAAATTGAAGGGTGATATGTTTAGGAAGCTATGTATGCATGTGTTTCAGAGGCTGCAACTGCTTTAGTGGAGCTAGTGGAAACTGGTGTGACTGGACAAGATGATGCATACAAGATTTCTGCAGATGAAAAATCTTATACTAAATGCTTTGATGTTTAATGAGAATCCCACTCCATACATAGCTCCTAGAATATGTTTGATAACATGTTAATTTTCAGCACACGGTACACAGATCTGCACTCAGAAACTAAACCCTAAAAATTAGGAAACTAAAAACTACTAACATCTCTCAAAACAACAAATTCTGAACACTAAACTTGCATACACATACAATCTGAAAATACAAATATCAAGTAAAAATATGAAATATCAATCACATCTGCTTATATTGACTCAGAAATAAGAAATTCAATGCACTAGCTCAAAGTTGAAGTCTCACAAACTCCTACGGTCATCTCTGCGTAGCGAGCCTATCATAGGTCTTGATGCTTGAGCCTTATTTCAGGGATAAATCAGCTTCAATCACTAAAGCTAAGGTATAACACCCAATTAAATCCTCTGGCGACTCCCTCCCATAGGGAGAATCCCACTCCATACACAGCTCCTAGAATATGTTTGATAACATGCTATGGTACCATGTTAATTTTCAACACACTGTACACATATCTACACTCAAAAACTAAACCCTAACAATTAGGAAACTAAAAACTACTAACATCTCTCAAAACAACAAATTTTGAACACTAAACCTGCATACACATACAATCTAAAAAAACAAAAAGCAAGTAAAAATCTGAACTCTCAATCACATCTACTTATATTGACTCAGAAATAAGAAATTCAATGCACTAGCTCAAAACTAAAGTCTCACAAACTCCTACTGTCATCTCTGCATAGCGATCCCTGCCTTTATTTTATAAACTAAGAAAGGCTAAGGTTAAAATAAATTGTAATCATCCATGTGGTGTTTCCCAGGCTAGGAGAAAACCCTAACCCTAACTCTGCCTAGAGTCTACATGTATCACTCTGCCAAGAATACAATGCCCATTAAGAGAGAATTGAATGCATGAAAGCATATGTCTCCCTCCTAGGTAACTGCGAACTGTCCTAGATCTGGCCCACTCCCTTGTTGCATGCACTTTCATAATTTAAGAAATTACCTTAACAAAAGAAAAAAAAAACCTTTAACTAATGAAAATGCATGTGTTGTCCTAAATATGGAACATCACAGCTTCTACAACAAGAAAAATATAATGTTGGATCTCTAATGCATGCATCCTCAACCACACCTAGATGACTGCTATGCTTTATAAAGGCCTAATTAGTGCTTCACCTCATCCCTACCACCACTACTTCACCCTCATCCAACATGCCTCACTGCTATGCACAGAAAACCTAGGGGAAGGATCTGCTGTAGTTACTAAAGGAAAACAGTTACCAATGCAACAGATAAAATCTAAGGACAATTATAATATTGGTTGGGGATAACGTTGGGTGTCTATTTTGTCACTTTTTGAACCTATTAACCTCCTTAAACCAATTCCTTTTGGCCTATTTTTTACAAAGCCATTTGCTCACAAATCAACATTATTTTCCTAGCCTCTTGCAAATATAAATAAAAGTATGATGAATGATTCTTTACAAATATTTATTAGTTTATTTACATGAATTTTAACTAATAGTTGGATTATTATAAATGGAATAGACACATTGCATAGATTAAGAATGTCACAATTCACACGCATTCACTACTTTATAAGGCCTTGAGCATAAAAATTTCAACACAAGGTTCAAACATATAGTATACATAATTATTCCAATTCTATAAGTAGTATCAATGCATATATGGTATGAAGGGAAACATACCCTCCCAACTAGCTATCTTGGAATATATATGTGGTATTTAATATAAATTTGTGAAGTACCTAAATTGGGTGTAGTTCTAGAACTAACCTTGTGTAACTAATTGTAAGTATATGAGGTCTTTCAATTGAACCATTTTAGGATAGCATCCCAAACACTATAAAGGATGGCCTCTACTCATGGGAAGGGGGTAGATTATGCATTAGTGTTATCTCTATATTCATTTTCAAACGCAATGCAGAGACAAGATGGAATAAGAAGATTGTGGTGTCATTCAAAAGACCAAGAAAATATATGCTTAGAATCAATATAATTGATCAAGTGATATGAAGTTGTTGAGTTGATTACAAAACTGAGTACACTCTCTTAACAAGTCTTGTAGTGTTTTGACATCATCTTCAAAGATGAATGTGAAATAGGATGTAATCTATCTTAAAGGAAGAAGACATGATAGCTATGAAGATCACATTTCATACCTCAACATGATTAGGGACAACAACTAGGAGTAAGAATAGAAATCACAAGCCTGGGGGATTAGTTCCTATAAATGAAAATCTATAGGAAAATAGGGATAAACTTCAACAGTAAAGATACACCCATTGTAAAATCAAAGAGATGACAAGTAGCAGAAGACTGCAGACCAAGGATGAATAAGGTGCATGTCTTGATTGTGTAAGTCCAATTTGGTACTATTTTGGTAAACCATGATTGAACTATGAACTACATGGATGAGATAGTTTGACTCAGCTTAAGAATCATATTATGACTATTCTTGAAAATTGTTTAAGGGACCAAGTCTCTACATGAACCATTGTTAAAATATATTTGAAGGGCTAATCTAGTTTGATAAGAAGGTACTCATGAACTAATGATACACTGATGATATGACAACCAATTGAAGAATCTGATATATGATTGAAGAAGAAGATGTCACTGACAGTGAATTGTTGTTCAAAGACCTAATCTGAACTGAATTTACAAACTAGGAATCATTGCAACCAAAAGCGGTGATTATATTCATACTCCAATGAAATATAGATCCGATGTTCTTTATACTTTGAGAGAATAAATACATGAAATAACGTAATTTAATCAATAGGATGTACATGTCTATTGTTATATTTTACTACTTGGTACACAGATCTGCACTTCCTATGAAAAAAGACCCTAAACTAGGAATAAAAAAACTCTCTAAACAACTCTGAAACCATAGACTTTTTGTGGTGGCTATGTGTGCCCTACTCCTACACTACTATGCACCAGAGAAAGCACCCTCCACCAACACTGAAAAACCACCACAGACCTGTGACCAGAAAACGATGGAAAAAGACACTATGCACAAGATAAAACGCCCCCCTCCAACACTACTATGCACCAGAAAAACCACCCTCCAAATCCAGAAAAAAAAATGGAGAAAACCTAAGAAAAAACGATGGAGAAAAACCACGGAAAAACCCTATGCAGCATCAGGCAGGGTGCACGCAGGCTTATGGATTATGGTGGAGGCGTGGGCAGCACTTTGAAATAAAATATGCCCCATCATATTTCATATTTATATAGTAAATAAAAAAACCCTTTTTACCCTTAATATACCACCAATATATTGGTTTATAATTTTTTTATATTTTTAACCTCCCAATATGAACGAACGTGATATCATATTGGTCCCTAGCTGATGCCCACGTGTGTACAGTGGTCACCAACTCTATGGATGTTTGGATTATTTAGGCATTGAGAATTTCTATTGAATAGTTTCTCTTTGAAAAATTAAGTTCTTTCTTTATTCTTAACTAAAATTTGTTTCTAGTATATATTTTAGGCTCTATTTCCATTTAAAGAGTGAAAAAAATAAATGATAAGAGGACCATAAAACCATTAACCGTTAACCTTTGTTAACCCTGCGTTAACCCAAGGAAAGTCAACCAAACTTGTATAACTTTATTTGTGTCTCCACACATATTCATTTTTAGGGCCATTGAATCATATCCCATTGCTACAAGCACATGAGTTATGCATACCACCAACATAGATCCATCTTAAACCTAGATCTATTAAGCACCCTGAGGGATCCAATTTCTTGAGGTATAAATATATTTTTATCTTAATGTTTTTACAAAAAATTACAGAAGAAATTTGATTTCCACAATAGGTTATATATGACTATAAATTGTATATTGGTCAAAGATTTACCTGTTACGAAGAATTCACACTTTGTAAGTTATACATGTTATGAATCTTGGGGGATTGAGAAAAGGAAACAAATGCATGACATAACATTCCATTTCATTGACAAAAAAGAGCACCTTCTTAAGATGATTCCTTCTATGGAATCGAAATGTCGAGACTCACTCCAAACTAAACACAAGTTCCTCTTTTTGCGATACTATAATTTGTATGACTTTGTAGACACATCTAACTTTGTAAGTTATACATGTTATGCATCTTGGTGGATTGGGAAAAGGTGAAAACTACATGACATAACATTCGATTTCATTGGCAAAAAAGAGTGCCTCATGAGGATGATTCCTTCTATGGAATTGAAATGTCGAGACTTCAAACTAAATGAATGTTCCTCTTTTCTTGCAATTTTAGAATTTTTCATGCAACATGCTTCTTTAATGTAGAAACTAGAGATAGAGACTAAAGCTTTTTTGGAGTCTTAGAGGACAGTGCCACAGTAACTTGCTTCACAAAGGGGTTAGCTTTCAAAGTAATACTAATGGAAGGCTAGGTTTGTTAGGAAATCATCGAAGTCATTTTGGAATTTTCGAAACTTGGAATTGAATTCCGTGATATGATTTGGATTTGCAATGACGGGCTCATGAAAAATGGCTATGCCCGTGATCAAATTTTTTATTTTCACCAACCCTGAAAAATGCATGTGAAAGCATTTTTTGATGAAAGTTGAGGTTTCGTTTTTGCAATTGGATTGCTCAAAATTATTTCTGTCAGCTTCCCCACTATTTATGTTATATTGGATTTTAGTATTTTAGTAGAGATTGACACCATGTCTCATCGATTAAAAGATTTTAACTCCTGAATTACTAGGCAAATCGATCACTTGGTGCACCTCATGTTCGATAATGATCGAAATATCGAGCTTATTTTTAAATCTAACTTCAAGTCAACCAATGAACATTAATTGTTGCATAAAGATAGTCTGAGCTGAGAGTGTGTTTCAATATGAGAAAAAACCACTTACGACGTGAGATACGGTGATAAAGTTTATGGTTCATGAAAGTTGCGAAATGCATCTAGAATGAAACTATGGTGTGCATTGATTTAATCATGCAAGGATTCAATGATCAATGAAACAACCTTTCCAAAGATATGATCAATTCAAGAGGGAAATCGTCAAATCACGACATAGATTGGAGTAGAGTGGCTTATCCCGATGACTATTTCCATGCATTTTTCCAACTTGGTAAGAAAGGTCACAATCAAGATTGGGAGATGGTGATTAGGAAATGCACATAACAAGCTCTAGAGCACTATACATGACCATGAGATTGATACATAGATCGCTCAATCAGTCACATCAACACAAGCTTCCAATAAAGGGTAAAACAACAAGATCCAACATTTCAAATTACCCATTCGAGGATGATAATGGCATTGACAAATATCATAGTAAATGTATCAACATATATTCAAAAAATCATAAATCATTTAGATTATCCATTATCCACATACCAATTCAGGTCACACCCAGAAAAGCAAAAGGTTTACATAGGGGGGCCTGGTTTTATATTCTAGAGTAAATAAAAGTAGGGGAGATGTTGTGACCACAATAGATTGATGCCCCTATATTATCTTAGCATTTGGAAGACCCTTGTTTGTCTTTATACTTCTTCTTCAACAATTGACTTGGGACCCCATTGTTTGGAAAATATTTGAGAAGGATTTCATTGTATTACACTTGATTGCTATAGTTATCCTTATAGGGAGAGCGTGACTTTTCTTTTTCTAGGGAGTTCTTTTCATTTTTCACTATTTGACTACATTAGATCACTATGCACCTATGTTGCACTTGTTATTTGATTTATCTCACTAGTTTGATTAGTTGTCTTTGATCTTGTCAACAAATCTACCTCGAGGTACTCTGGGAAGCTTTGTGTTCATCTTCCTTTTTCCAGGTTCTTAGGATGTACCATTATCTCGTCTAGTCATGTTCTAGTCCAATATTCTTCATCCTCTCCACATTACTCTTTAGATTCATTAGATTTCAACTGCTCACAACTTGTATTACCATTATCTCCCCCTCTTATCAGTACTATGGTTGATAGTATTCTCATTTCTAGTAGCATCTCCATTTCTGATTGTGGAAACATTCTTGTTTATGGTGAAGGAAACACCAGTGGATGTTATATTAACAGAGCCAATGCCAACACTATTGTTGGTCCCTCTACCTCATTTCGTACTATGAGTCTTCCATTCATGGTTAGTTTCAACCTTTTTGATTAGTTATAGGTCCTTCTTAAAAGATATTATTTAAGAACCTTTTCTTCATTTGTCACAAGGAAAGGGATCATGTTACTAGTTGCGGCCATAGTCTCTTTGTATTTCTTCTTAAGGATTTTCTATGAAGTTATTATAGTATGTAGATATATTTTTCTTACTTTCTCCATATTCCTCTAGATTATCCCCATGCACATTCCATAAGTATATATATATATAGTTTGTTCCAATGATTATGGATTTATCAAAGAAATTTTTGTTTTAGCTCTCTCTTATAGCCAATTTGGATTGTCATAGTGGACTATCAAGCTTTTATAATTGTTTTCATTGCTAATAATTTATACTGGTCAAGACCTTATACTTATGACAATAATTGTTATTAATGTGATCAACTATAGATTTTCACTTGCATGTACCACCAAATAGGTATTTGTCATATCTATTTCTAAGAATGCTCATGATAGTTTAGCAGGAATTGGGGAAAGTGACACATCCACTTCATGTAACATTATCAAATCAAGTACCATAGGTCAAGAGATAAGTAGAAAAATTCATAGATGCATGAAATTTTTTCTTACAGAAGGAGAGACTTGTAGTTATGATGATGCGACAAAAAGTGGCATTGAGGTCCCCTCGAGGTACAAACATTTTTTTAAACGATGGGAACTGTAACAACTTTAAAATTTGGACACAAAATTTTGTCTTGGTGAAAGAATATGTCATATTGTGCCATCATCTATACATAGTATTGACTTTTTTCCATGGATGATGTAAAGGTTGAGCTGAACAATAGTTTGCTCACACAAATAGTCACGAAAATACTTGGAAGATTAAATAAGCCATAAGAATGGAATATAATACTGAATAATTTAGAGATAATAGGATGTTGTGGTAATTGAATTGATGGAGTATGCTGGACTATGTCACATTTATTGATTTTGGATTAGGATTGCACAATATACGCAAGTGTGTGTGTGTGTGTGTGTGTGTGTATGTGTGTATTGATTGAAGGCCAAAATATTCTCAAAATATTGCAACATCTATAAATAGTACACAACTAGGGACAACTAAAAATCTAGACAATTGCATCTTTGATGCATGTGAGGGAAACTGGGTAGTGGTATGTGCAAAAAAACATTAGCACCAAGGGAGGAGTTGTTAATAGATTATAATTTGAATCGAATATTAGAAGTGCCAAACATTGCAATCATTGGGGTACATAGGAGCTTCACTTGTTGGCCAATATCCTATCACATTAGTTCATATTGTGGGTTTTAAAATTATCAAAAATTGAACCAATATATTGTAGGTATTGGGGGGGGTGAGGGGTTCAAGGTGGGGGTGGGTAGGGTGGTTTATAAGGATTGAGGTATAAAAAGGGGTGGGGGGGGGAGGTTTTAAGTATTGGGAGGGGGTTTCAACAAAAAGAGTTAGGGTCAATATCTCAAAAAATTAAGGGTATTCTTTAATATCCCACGATCGCACGTGTTATATGAGAGGTTCACTAAGTGAAGTCCCCATGTTGGGGTACTTACATTTTATTCTTTACATATTGAATTGAATAGTTTGGTAGGATGAAGGAACCTACACATATTCTGGAGTCTCATCTAAAATACTATCTCATTTTGTTTTCTTATATTTGTTTATTTTTTTGTAGTTTTTTTAAAAACTAATGTTACAATAAATTGTACGTGCTATGTGTGAGTAGGAATCCACCCATGATTCCAATGTGGGATGATGAAGGTGATAAGTTTATTGATGATACATACCCACAAGATAGTATTCATAAGATGATGTTGAAGACAAATGCAAAATTGTTTTCATTGTTTGATTCTCACTCACTTGAACAAATAGAGAGGTGGGATATTTTGGTTGATAAGATAAGATTGGAAGTAAGCTATAACTACATTTGTCTATTTTATCATATTCAATATTTTATAGTTTGATTTAATTTATATTAACCTGGAACAGAAAAATGGAATTGTTTGGAACATGAGTGTCGTATTTTTATTCAACATATTGATCGTCATTATCCTAGTGTTGGAAGAAGCCGTGCAAAACAAGCAACTATACCAGAAGATGTCCCCACCACTAGCAGTAACATAGCCACCATATTCTATCCATCCCCATATCCTGGTCACATTTTGTCATCTTCTTCCTCAATGAATATTAGTATGACACCAATATTGGATACTCCGAGTTCAATTTTTGGTCACTCACATGACACCCTTATTCATGGCACAAGTAATCCCCATGAAGATGTTGGTGGATATATTGTCTGCATTCCTAGTTCACGTGAAGTATTTTCTAGAGAGGTTCACATTCAAAGTAGTGGGACACTGTCCATTGAGCTTCTCATGGACAAAAACCTAGTTCCATTGAAGCTACGGAAACTCCCAAGTAACTAAGATTGCATGTATTTTCCATAATGCTATATAATTGTACAAGTTTTTAATCAATTATGATATTATTTGTTTGACAAGAAAAAATATATTTTGGAAGCACTTACAAGAGAGTTATTTAATATTTTTGGACCAACAATTCGTTATTTAGATATTTTTGGACCAACCATCCTAATCGGAAATATTATTTATAGTTAACATTTACAAGCGGAATGTTACAAGATCTCCCCCATACTGGGCTGCAGAGCGCCTTTTGATGCAAAAATACTATACAAATATGATCTATGAATATTTATGAGTGATATACATATTTTTTTCCAATACCAAGTGTTAGAGTAGAACAAGTATATACGTAGTTTAGGAAATTGATACACTTTATAAAATCATTATGCCTTGGGAGGTATCACCCAATGCCTTGCTTTATCCCAAAATATCATTATGCTCATAATTCCGCCAAACCCAATCCGTGCTCCCAACTTCAATGCAGTCATTAAGAAATGTTCATCCATTTTACTAACCATGTTCGACCGCTCCACTGCTCTTTTGTTTTTCTTTTCATTTTCCTTGCATTGTTTTAAAGGATAGCCACATAAGCATTTGTTCATTTCAAATGAAGTCTCATTAAAAGTGCCAAATTGTGTTCCTTTTGGGATTTTACCACAAAGGTTATTCCATGAAATATCAAGATATGCCACCGAGGTTAATTTAATGAGGTCTTGGGGAATCACTCCACTTAAATTATTTCTAGATAAATCCAATTGCTCCAAAGTAGTAGATATCTCACCAAGAGATGCAGGAATTTTCCCTTCCAGTTGATTCCTTGATAAATTCAACAATCTCAAGCCACTAAGAGTTCCTATGCTTGGAGGTATCTCTTGAATAAGATTATTGCCACACAAGTCACATATGATATTTGTTGATAAGACATATTCCAAAGTATACTCAAAACCTTTGATTACAATTCTTATATCCTCATATAGTGTATTACCACTATGTAATATGGAAGACCCCATGATTCTAAATCCTTTGAGTGTCTTAAGATTAGATGGAATTCTTCCATTGAACTTATTGTTGGATAAATTCAACACCTGCAGCTTGGTAAGATTTGTGCTCCAACTAGGAATAATACTATGGATCTTATTATAACCAAGACTTAAGACTCTTAAGTCATAAAAAAATGACAAGTAAGGAGGAAGCTCACCAATCAATCTATTTTTCCTTAAATCCAATAGCAGCAATTTGGTACAATGAGCCAAAGATGCAGGCACAATACCAAAGAAGTTATTAGAATGAGTGGCATAGAACTTTCATAGAAATTGGAAAGTTTATTTCCAATGTTCCACTAAATTTGTTTTCAAACACCTTCAACCTCTCTAAAGCTACACAATTATTTAAAGTCATGGGTATTATACCTGACAATGAGTTGTTGGTCAGTATCAAAACTATCATAGACTTACAATTGCCTAGAGAGTTAGGAATAATTCCATTCAACTTGTTTTGAGACAAATCTAGCTCTTGTAGTGCCACACATTCTCCAAGACCCTTGGGAATTGTACCTGTGAGATTATTGTTATTAAATAAAGCTTTTCAAGCATACTCATATTGCCAATACCCTCTGGGATATTACCATTTAACCTATTTGTACCAAGATTTAGGAAGGACAGTTGGGTCAATTTGGTAATGAATTTAGGAAAGCTTCCATATAATGAATATTCACTCAGGTCTAGCAGGTTCAATTTAGTCAAATTGGCAAGTGTTACAGGTATGCCACCCGTGAAATGATTGAGATGCAAAGAAAGTTTCTCGAGCATGCTAAAATTGCTAATGCCCTTTGGTATGTTGCCCTTTAACTGATTTGCACACAGATTTAGGAAAGATAATTGAGTCCATTTGGGAATAGATTGAGGTAAGCTATAAAATTTATTTCCAGAAAGATCTAGGTAAGTTAACTGAGTTAAATTGGAATTGGAAATGGCTTCTGGGATTATGCCAATTAGGTTATTTCCACCCAGACTTAAGGTGGAGAGGGGAAGCCGAAATATACTCATGGGAATGTAACATCCTAAATCCAACCAAACAAGTTTGCTGCAGTTCCCTATTTCTGAAGGGATAGACCCTGAAATATTACTTTTACCATAAACAGACCCAAGAGATATCTCAACTTGCCTAATTCCCGCGGTATGCTGCCCGACATTGCTGAGTTGTCCCCGACAAATAAAACCTCCACTGAAGAGCAGTTTCCCAGAGATGGAGGAATGGCACCCTCCAACTTGTTCGACTCAAGACCCGGTTTGTATAAGTTTTGCAGCAAGCCCAGTTCGACGGGAATTGGAACAGTCTGATCGTTGAATCCAATTGTCAGCTCTTGGAGAGACGTGCAGTTGCTGAGAGAAGCTGGGATACTTCCAGTCGGATTATTTGTCTTCAAGTAGAGATATTCAAGTTTGAGTAGACGGCCGATTTCCATGGGTATAGTGCCTGTCAAGCTGTTTTGTGAAAGTTTGATCCGTTGAAGACGTGTACAATTACACAGTTCTTTTGGAATAGGACCCCTGCAAGGCAAATTATTGCTGAGGTCGAGTAATCCCAGCGCTTTAAGATGTCCAAGCTCCTGTGGAATTCTTCCTGTGAAATTATTATTAGAAAGATTCAAACTGCGTAGTAATGAAAGGCTACCTAGAGATGGTGGAAGACTACCTTCCAATCCCAAGCCAGAAAGTGTTATGGCAACCACTCTATTGGTGCCCTTTCTGCAGCGGATTCCATTCCAGGAACACACTCTCTCTGAATTTTGTGCTGTCCAGTTGAGAAGCGATCCATATGGATCCAATTTGACCCCATTTCTGAAGGATACAAGCGCGTCCACGTCCTTTCTATCGGGAAGTGCGTCCATGGATGCTGTGAATTCAGATTCCTCCAGCTTGCGTTCAATTTGGCTCAAAACAAAATCATCGTCATCATCCAGTTGAAGAGAAACGCTCTCATGGAATACGCGGTTGAACACCAAATGATTATAGAGCTTCTTCATTGAGGAACTAACAGTCGCTGCAGTAACAATATCCAGAACTATTGTAGTTGCCATGATGACAAACAACAGAAGCTTCAATATGGAAACAACACCTTGATCCATTTCTCTCTCTCTTTTCTGGAGTCTCAGATATACAATGCTTTGAGGTGCCGTATTAAATGAGACACTCATTAATTTAGTTGGTAGAATTTGAAGTCCAGTTGTGGCGACTTCAGAATCGATCATTATTTCTATGTGGAAGTTAGTTACAAGCAATGCAAACGAGTCGTCGGGGGCGTCGTGATCCATGATTAACTCTATCTCGAAAGTCTGTCTATTGCAAATTAGTCAGTCGTGGCCGCCTACGAATCAATTGTTAATTCTATGTAGAAGTGGCTTGGTGGCATTGGCATATATGTTTCAAATTTAGTTCGTTTATATGGCAACAAAATTTTTATAATTAGAATTTATTTAAAAAATTCATTTATTATATACTTTGTTTATAGTGAGTGAAACAAAATTTATTTCAAAATTTTTAATTAGTATATATTTTGTTTATAGTTTATTAAATTTAGATTTGGTGGTCTGAAATATTGGTTCTCATCTTCTTTATGTAAGATTATCTATCTTAAAACATGTTATAGAGCATATTGGAAATATCTTATTCTTTATAAATAACATGTTTGTAAATATAACCAATAATATCAATAAACCATAATTAAAAAACATGGTTAAAAAATAAGAGAAGCGAGCTACATTTTTATTTTCTTTATAATTTTTTACATTTTTAGCTGGTGCAAAAGAATACAGGGTGGATACATCTTCTAAAGAGGAGTTGAAATATGATTTTGGAGCTCTATACATTTCAAAGAGAAGTTTTTTCTATTTTCTTAGTAGTTGTGAGAAAAGATCTTGTCTTCTATGATGAATGCCCAATGAAATATATAGTAATCAATTCAAAGGAGATTAATGACATCTCTTTTAAATTAATCTTACATGATATGGTTTCATTATTTAGTGGTTTTTAACTTTGAATTTTTCTAACAATAATTATTATATGAGGACATAGTGTTGTCAATTCAAAGGCAATAATTATTTTTTAAACAAAGTAGGTACATGGAGTTGTCAATGCAAAGACTATAATTCTTTTGCAATAAAGTAGGTACATAGAGTTGTTAATTAAAATGGAGGAATGTATTTGTCATATGTACCATTTTCTTTATCCACTTTTCTATTTTCCTTATAAGATAATTTTGTCTTCTTCATTAAGTGATTCATCATGACCTAAGCAACCTTTTAAATTATCTATTGGGAATTTGAGAGAAATTTTGGAAATTGTAAAGGCTACTTTTCCTTTTTCCTTCAACATTGATGCTATTGTCTTGTCTTGTTGATAATCATTTCATCAAATTACCTAGGAAGTCTTCACAATAACCTTTACGAAATTTGGGAGACATTTCAAAAACAACAAAGGCAACTTTTTTTCTTCCTTATAAGACAACGAAATTGATAACATAATCTTGTCTTCTTAATTAAGTTCCTTCATCATGATCGAGGGAGTCTAATTTCCAATCACATTTAGGGAATTTTTAGAAATTATAGAAATGATAAGGACAACAACTTTAATAATTCCCTTGATGTGATGTGTTATTAGTTTTCTATAACACATCATAAGTTAAATTTAACCAAAATCATAACCACAACATTGCTTATATAGAGACATTGCAATTAGTTGCTACAAACAAATAACATGATTACTCATGGACTCCAAACATTTAAATACAAAATATATAATTAGGATTCAAGGTAAGAATAGGTAAGGTATAGGGCACCAGCACGAAGCTGCTACCCAATTATGATGCAATGGGAGCACTCAAGCAGGTTAAATAAAAAACGTGCATGCACCTTGTAGATGCGTGCACACGCTTCCACTTCGGACTGACGAACCTCCACACTGGATTGCCAGCATGGGAAATAAGAGCGTGCACGCACCTTAGGATGTGCACATGCATTTGGCTGTGCACGCACATTTGGCCGCGCACGCGGGTTGGGCGCGATATCAAACAGGGACACACGCGCGTCCATGTGTATTAAAAAAACAAAACAGCATGCAAGTTGGGTACGATAGCAAACAGGGACACGTGCACGTCTCTGTGTATTAAAAAAAAATAGTTTGTATTTTTTTGCAACCCGCGAGTGCGCAAGGAGGAGCCAACGACCCCAAGGAGATTAATTCAACCCCCAAGGAGCCCAAACAACTTGTGCTAATCGCCTATAACGACGCTGGAGTAAGGTAAATAGAGTACGAATGCAAATTTTTTTCTTTATTTCATTGTTTTTATTGTTTTGAAAATAAACTACACAATTAAAAAGAAATTGAAAATCAATTGAAATGGGCAAAATTTGATACTGCAGGTACAAATTACTTAACCACAATGACCAATACCAATGAACCATACAAATAAATGAATGAAACAAACCAAACAGAGGACCCAAATCCCGAATTGAATGAAGAAAACCCTGAATTAAACGAAGAAGAAAACCCCGAAGATGAATTACACAGGGATTTAAACCAATTAAGAATTTTGAGTGATGAATTGAAGAACACGAGGAAACCCTCTCGTGTTTCCCTCACCACATCAATACAAAACATTATAGAATCTATCAACATTGTCCATAGTGAAATAACCAGTTTGAGCGAATATAGGGCTCGAATGAGAGAGTAATATAGCACTGGTATATCCAAAGAGGATATTAAAAGCCTGAATATCACAAAAGGCCAAATGTGGAGCAAATTTACAAATCCTAGAACAGGACAACCTCCCAGATGTGAGGAAGAGGTGAGTTTGCATGGACTGGTGTAATTACCAGCCATGGAGAGAAAACTAGAGGAAGAGATGGTTCATGGTATTCAACAAGCCTCCATGCAACAATGTTGAGGTCCCACAATATTTTCTCAGGAAACTGTGGGCTGAGTTTTTGTTAGGGTTCCATGTGAACTACTTCAACATCACTGAGTTCTAGGGCTTCAGTTTTGGCTCAGCCCAAGATCGACCTCACGCCCACCGGAACCCACTCAGAAGACTTGCTGCACCTAGGCAAGAGCCAAACCTGCTGCCTCAACCCCTTGGGTTAGGTAGCGGGCTAGATGAGATCCATGAGTTCGTCAGAAGTGCCACATGACACCTTCTCAGGCATACCGAATTTGTGTTTGTTCTCAGGCATATCGAATTTGTGGCTATGTCATCGCAGAGCGAGCAGGACCCCCCCGAGAGACACACTTCTGCACGGTCTACCAGTGGTGGGAGAGGGAGAGTAGATACAGGTTGTAACTAGTGCCACATCATTGTTCTCATTGTGGGCATCCATGCCAGGTTCCCACGCAGGAGCATGGCACAGAGAGCTACCTACATCAGGTTAGTCATTGTTTTATTTAATGTCATAATTTCTAATAAATTTAACTTAGAATCGGATGTTGATGACTTGTTTTTTTTAATGTATAGCTATTCAGTGCCAAGTCTCCAACACATGGGTGGGAGGACGTTGGTTCCTTCAACCTAGATGGAGCCATGGAAGCTGCAGAGGGCATCGCGACATCATACACACAGGTAGTTTTCTTTGAGTAATTAAATTTAATGTCAGTAGTAATTGGATGCCAATCGTCGCATATTTATTTAAATTGTTGGCCTATATTTAGTTAATATTTACTAATTGAATCTAAATATTTTTGTGCAAATGAACAGGTGTCCGCAGGATTGAGTGACCAGCCATCCCCACCAGGGATCAGCAGATGTCGTCATGAGCAGGTATCTTGTAATAACGTATAAATT
>LPNX010073917.1:0-11278 GCA_001517045.1 Pseudotsuga menziesii | reverse complement strand
AATCATTTAATTGGATTCCAAGATGACCTTGAGTGCCCAAATACATGTATAGAATGTTCGTCAATGAAGACTTCCATAAGGACCATGATGACTTATAGGTTTTTTGAAATATCAAAAAGCACATCCTTTACTTGATTGCCGCCAAACCAATAATATTACCATATAACGATGTTGTCAAATTGATATTCAGACACATTAATCTTGGAATGAGATTAGTCATAAGTGAAGGTAGGGTTTCCATAGCTTATTTACAACCCTATTCATTCAAAATAATGTTCAAGCTGAAGAAAATTCAAGTGCTATTGAACAAAACATTTCTGGATGAGTACAGAGCCAAGGAATTCAATCTAGTAAAAAAATTGAAAGATTGGTGGACTGAATATAAGGCCTTCTTAGAAAAGAATAATTGGATGTATTCTACACAATACTTGATATACCCATATAGGTTTATGAAAACCATGATTTTTATGTTATATGGTGAGGAGGGATCCTCTCATTTTAAAATAGAATGGAATCTATTGGCGCATCGTGTAGTAGACACATGGAATGATTTCAATTGGGTGAGCATCTTGTCTGTCAATCTACTGTGCTTCACTAGGGCCATTAAAAAGGTAAAAGGATGCAAAAACCATAGTTTTTACATGTTATATTACATATTAGATGCAATTTGTTCCTATAATCCTTTTCCCAAAATGGGTTGAGAGTGGAAACCTAGTCTTCTACCTATGCATGTATATTGTTGTGAATTGTGGTCCTCCAACTATAGGTTATATTTCTATAACAAAAATTAAAGCCTTGCAAAAATTAAAAGAGAAATGAAGGGTAACCATACCAGTCAGGATAAATTCCAATAAGGCCTCTTTCATATATCACACCAAGTGTATTCTTTTTTGCAATGGTTGGGACAACATTCATAACCCAAACTTTGTCCGATGTAAGTGCTGCTGCAAAGCCACCAAGACCTGCTTTCATGTCCATAACATTGTGATATCTACTCTCCCCAATATATTTGTTCATTCTTTTGTAGCCTTTCACGTGCTTTCTCCACAACTGTGTATCAGCATTATATGTCTCAGCAGTAACACCTAATAATGAACCACTGAGAACTCTAGGAGGAACAGCATTCAGGCGCTTTGGGAACTTCTCCAAAATCCCTCCAGACACATCATTAGCATCACTAACTTTAGGCATTTGCGTAGTGCATCTTTGCATTCTCTTGTGCCTAGGGGGTCATCAGATTTTATAGACATTATCAGATAAGCATAAAATTTCAATCATCTGAGTAAAACTAGGCCATTTGAGTAAAACTAGGGCACTGTCAAAGCAAACTCTTCTTGTACTGTAATGAAATATGAAGCCAATTATGCAAACATGCTTGAAATTTTTTAAGATTTAGACAGTTAAACTTAAACCTATCTGCAGCACAAGATCAATTCATGCATGGCCATTAAAATGTAAAAGCAGATAGGAAAATTCAAAACTCACATAAAAATGATGAAATCAAAATGTATCTCTGACTATCTGTAATAATATTGTCAAGGGGAAATATCTAATTTAATAACATGCCTTCAAAATTTGAAGTACATAATTAGAAAATTTTGGGAGTACTCATGGAATCTAATTCCTCTTTTGAAGAATAGGGAAGATATGCTTAGATGCAAAGAGGCTCTCATGGAACAGGTCTAGAACAAAGTACAAAGCTATTAGATAACAGGAATCAATAAGGCCTAAGGGCATACTCTGGACACTATAGAGTATAGACTGATAGATTGGACTCTGGAGTCGTTTTTTGACGACTTTAAGAAAAGTGCAGAAAACACCTCATAAATGTGATTTCAATTTTCATGGGGAATAGAAATGGAGATTTTTTTCTTTGAAAAAATGGCATATTGCAATATTAACAACACACAAATGTGTTTAACGTTAATGTTATGACATGTGACCAAATGAAAATTTAAAGGCTAGGTGGCTAAACCACCATGCTATAATGTGTGAATCAAGATGTTATATTTGTAAGAGAAAAGTATTCAATAATAAAAGTGTATCTTCTCATTTTTTCTTCTCTTTGGCATTCATTTGTACATGTGTGCAACCTATAAACAAATATGACATATACCTGAAACCTGCGATCAAGTTTCTGAGAGTCTGCCAATCATTGGTGAACAACGCTGCACCATAAGAAGTCTGGACACCAAGTATAACAAGGCAAGTACAAATATATCTAAGATTTTAGAAAAGTCAAAATGGCATTAATAATTTGAAAAGTTTAAAAGTGCAACGGCCAGATAATATTGAATTTTTTGACCTCAAAACTAAAGTTAACAAAGGCTGCATTGATCAGGACCAATCTTCATTTATTAAGACATCACTGCAAGGGTCAAATGGCAGCATAAGAAAATGAACAGAGAGTGGATACATGAAGATCACATGTGTGAAACATGCATGGACATCATTTGAGAATGAACTGATTCTTGTGTGGGCATTGCAGAACAAATACCATGTAACCCATTGAGATAAACAAAGTTACAAATAGTTCAAGATAGATGCCTAGGTTGAGTTTGTGGAGAACAACAAAACCTTGAATACAAAAACACCCTTTAGTGGAGAAAATGGAAAGGAGAGATAGATCAGACTATAGTGCCCAGATGCCCGTATTTTCAACTGAGATATCAATGTGAACAAGGGCCCAGATGGAAGATACAACCAAGCAGGATTCAATTGTGCTTCCTCTAATGGAAACCAAGGAGAATGAAGCTCATGTAAAATAAGGCTGATACCCACAAATCTAGAAAGTTTGCAAACTGAAAACACATCAAAAATATCAAATACAGAATATGGGCAGTTTTTGCAGGCAGAAAAATGCCAGAAAATTGTCACCAGCACAGTGGGTGCCTGAAACAAGACGTGGGCACACTGTAGATATGCTGAATGCAATGCTAATTAGTGGTTATGGATACCATAAACAGTAGCTTGAAATGATAGACATATTTCGACACCAAGGAAACATTAAGCTGCAAATATATGGAACACCAAAGCGAAGGTCAAGATGCTACTGCAGAAAAATGGTGACACCAATCTCCAGGCACAACAAGTTGTGGTAATGTTACCAACAGCACAAATCAAAGCACATGAAATTAATGATGCACTGTCGATGCCCGTAATTTTTAAGACTGAACACAGAAAAAATATTTTACAACAGATCGAAAGTTGTTTTCTGGAGCCAAACAATAGTTGAGCAGAATGTGTCTATTAATAGGATAAAAATAAATAAAAAAGATAAACTTAATATTTCTCAACCAATGACCAAAAGATAGGTCAATGCCATGGAACTAAAAATAAAATCAATTATACCAATCTCTGGTAGTATCATAAGCTACCCTGAAAGCATAAAGAAATATGAAACATGATTATACAAGAAATTGAAATACATGAACTAATATTACACTAAAAAAGAAGAAGGAGAAGAGAGTGCAAGAGATCAACTAGATGTCCATACGACAGGACATCTTTGTAAATTATCTTTTACACTGTAAGCAAAGATGTTCAAGGCACAGAAAAGATTAATGTGTGTTGCTAGACGTTATGAACTAGCATAGATCCATGTTAACCCCAAGTATATTAAGCATCAAGGGATAAAAAAACTCACCTCTCAGTGCTCAACACATCTGGGGTTATTTATCTATGCTATTTTATTTGTTTATATTAAGGTAGTTAAATTAAATAAGAGAAACTTCCATTTTTCAATTGGTTTAATTAGCATTAAATGTTCCCTAAAAGTGAACCTCTCTAACACCAAGGCTATAAAAGAACCTCGCTCCTCTGGCCTCTGGATGCAATTAAGAGGGGGTGAATGATGTAATCTAAGTATGTGTATTCCGGGGGGGTAATGGCAAAGTATCAACACGCAGATGTGTTTAACGTTGATGTTACTGTTATGGCATGTTTCCAACTGTACATCTAAATGTGGAAATTGTGGTCAGACCACTGTAACCTCCTAGGGGTACTATAAATGTGTAATGTCAGGTTAAAGATTAAACCACTGCAACCTTCGTATTCATTTTTATGTGTTTGTGCATTCTAAGAACTAATAGGCCAAACTAAAAACAAAATTCTCAAGTGAATGGAAGAATCAAACCTGGTGGCCAGATATAGGTACAATGGAGGAAAAGAAGAAGTTGCAAGATATTTTGCAAGAGGAAATTTCCCTTTATTATAGAACAAGAACAACTCCTATAGGGCTTTGCAAGTAATATAATTTACATGGTTCATGAAGGATACAATTGTCTCTTAATTCAGAGTGGCACTATGAACTGAGACAAGTTATTGACCATACTTCAGAAATTGAAACAGCAACATATGGCCAAACACATAAGCTTTCTGTTAGTGGGCTAGAAAAGCAATATACTGGAAGCTTTAAAAAAAGGGCTTCTGAGGGACCTGTGAGTTATGTTAATTGTCTTCAGACAAAGGAGAAATGTTCTCATTTATTTTAGCTAGGTATAGCTACAATGGAGGAAAAGAAGAAGTTGCAAGATATTTTGCAAGAGGAAATTTCCCTTTATTATAGAACAAGAACAGCTCCTATAGGGCTTTGCAAGTAATATAATTTACATGGTTCATTAGGGATAAAATTGTCTCTTAATTCAGAGTGGCACTATGAACGGAGACAAGTTATGAACCATACTTCAGAAATTGAAAAAGCAACATATGGCCAAACACATAAGCTTTCCGTTGGTGGGCCAAAAAAGCAATACACTGGAATCTTTCATAAGAATGGCTTCTGAAGGACCTCTGAGTTCTGTTAACTGTCTTAAGGCAGAGGAGAAATGTTCTCATCTATTTTGGAAATGCGAAGTGACAAAGAAGTTGTTAAGGAATTTAATGGAGGAAATAGGTTCAAAAAGGAACTCGGTGTAGGACTTGACAGCAGTAATAAGAACCTAGCCAATATTAAGATAGAAATTGTCAACAAATGATAATACTATGGGAGTTCAGATTAACAATCATAGTTGAACTTATGGAATGAAAGAAACAGAAGGTTCTTTAGAGGATAAATACTACATCCATATCTGCTCTAACTTATAAAAGGAAGCCTTGAATGAACCACATGGGCTAAAATCTCAGAATAGGAGGTTGTGGGATTAGAGGTGATATCTAAGCAAGTCCCCTGAAATTGAAAAAGGTAACGAGTTGAGTAGTGAGTGTCAATATTATTACTATCATATATCAATAAAAATAAGATTAAGGGAGACCATCAAAGATCAGAGAAAATGGAGGACTCCAAGATTTGGGTCATGTTAACACTCAAAAATGTCCAGTTACAAATATCAACTATGGCATACTTAACACTTGAACCCGGAAGATTATGAAAACTGAACCGTCGCTTAACCGACGGTATTGAATTTAAAAAAAAAAAAATACCTACAGGCCGTCGCTTAACCGACGGCTATAAGTGTTTAAAAAAAAATACAAATGCCAGATTACTGGAGACTATATCAGAAGACATCGAAATTCAAATATTAGACCTCAAGAAAACAGGCTTGCCAAACAAAATTGAAGAGTGTAATTTAAGAGAAACACAATTCAGAAATAGACATCACCATAAAAGTATAAAAGGAGTGCAAATGAATTGACCAACTGTCGACACTATAAAAACCTACAATAATGAAAGAACTGTGCCCACAAAGCCATCCAGGCACAAAATAGAAGTTGGAGAGCAAGTTGGATACAAAAATTCTTCTATGATAGATTATAAAATAATAATAAAGTTATCACAAAAGGAACTATACAAAGAAGTTACCTACAGTACATACTTGGGGATATAACAGCTTGAAGCAACAACTGCCATTAGCTTACTAAAAACACAGTTGGGATGTTGGCCTGAGCAAAAAGATACCATACACAGGTCTTTTCCTGCTCTCTGTACCTGACAGTTAAAGATTGCTGTGTTAATAAGATGCTAAAAGAAAAGGTACCATTAATAGGAGGTAAAGATGCTTGTGAGAAAAGTCAGCATCAATTCATAATTGTTATTGGCAGCATACAGTATAGCAGGCAATGAAAGTATAGGCCAGTACTGAAGGATATGTGGACCAATAGAAATAACTGAAAATATAAATTGAAAGCAATAAATACTGATTCTCAGCCTGGAGCTGCAACCCACTGCAATGAAGCTGCTAGAATTGGGTTTACATAGAAAAGTGCAACACAGTCTAAAAATGTGTTCACAAAAACTATGGAGAGAGGGGTTGCCAAAATGAATGGTATGACTAGCATTGAGTACGACATGTACACCCACACATATTGACGCATGGTGGGAAGATTTCATTGATCTTAGAACATAAAATACATTGAAGCAGCCTCAGATAGCTCTCAAACCTCTCATATGCCAAAATATAGCCTGCTTCAAGTTTCCTGTGCATAATTTGAGGCTGCAAGCATGGGGGTTACTTTAGCTTAAGAACCTTGAGAATAGGGCATACGTGTATCAGTACATAGTGGTTTCAAAGAACCCAAAAGGTAGAATGAATATGAATCGTAGCAGTCTACAATTTTCTACTACTAATCCTACCTGTACAATTTTTTCCCATTAGATGCTTCTTGTTGGATAAGACCAAGGCCATGTGATCATTTAGTACCATTCACCTTCCAGTGTCTGTTGAAAAGGAACCTAGAAATGAACCTCTATCTTGGAGAAGACCAGTTGCGAGAAGAATTTTCTTCTTCAATCTCGACATTGGCATCAATATTACCTGTATTAATAAAAGAAGGGGATTCTGTAGGCTCAGCAACTTTCTCAGCAGGTCTGCCTGGCTGTGAACCATCATTTGCACTCCTCTTCATTCTCTTCCCAGGTCTTCCTTTCTGTTTAGAATCACCATCTATTCTCAAATGCTTAGGATCCATTTGTTCTAGAGGTGTTTCTGAATCCTTGACAGTTTTCTGAGCGTTTCTAGGTTTTGAAGATGGCTTCCTCTCTGAATTAAATTTTCTCTGCAAAATTCAGAACATATTCTATAACATCAATTTCCAGATCCCCACAAACTGTCTAAAAGATAAGCACTTTACTTGCCAAACGAAAAAATTGCAATAACTAACAAATAATACAAACCAACCTTCAAGATAGTGTTTTTCTCAGCATTCTTTACTATCCCAATCAAATACTGAAAAGAAACAAACTAACCTTTCTAGTTCCTGCCTTTCCAGTATCTAGTTCAATAGCATTCTCTGGTGGTACTGTAGAATCCTCTAAATAAACATCACCTTCAGCATTGACTCGAATAGCTTTTGCTGCACTGGACATGCCCTTTTTCTTTCTCTGCCTATCCTTACCCTGGCAAGATAAATTATGCCACAATAGTTATAATCATAGCAGGAGCCAAAACATGAAAAATAAGAATATAAGATTAGAAGGAAACGGAAGCAAGTGCCAAGAACACTTGCTGGAAAAAAGGCCAGAGAGACAACCAGAAATAAAATGATGCAAGGAAATTTAGCCACATAGCAAGACACTTAGTCATATCATATTAATCTCAGATTGCATTCCTAATAATGGGAATCGCATCATACTAAGAAACAACTTATATAATCTTCCCGCACAAACCTAGTTCTTAGTTTGTATTTTTCCATGAAGTTTTAGTATTTACACAATAAATTATTGAGAACCTCTCTGCACCAATATACACAGACAACAAATATCCAGCAGAAAGAAAGCCAGAGTCCTAAATCTTAAAAGCACCTAGATAGGTATTTGTTCCTTTATCGTCTGCTCCAGCTGAGCATCATCTAGCAACAAAGAAACGACATCTTCAGTAGGAAGTAAATCACCTTGTGCATGACCCCCTGTCATAACAAGCTGCTGAACAGTATTTTTTTTACTAGCTCTTTGCAAAATTTTCTCTTCGACAGTCTCCTTACAAATCAATCTGTACACCGTGACGTGAAGCATAAATTAAGTAATTATGAATGGGCTCAAGCAAAAGCCAACATAATGAAAAAAACAAAGGCAGTGAACCATAGAAGGAAAGAAAATTTTAAGACAGAAAACATTATGATGGCAAAATGTCAGAAAATAACAAGTACATGTGGAATAGAGCTTAAAAATGCCCTAAACACTACTAATAACATAAGTACATCCAAAATTATTGAAGCCGTAACAAGATCAGGAAATTTAAAACCCTAACCATAGTTCTAAGCTTCCATTATATAACAAGCAGCCTGCCATAAAGTTCAACATCAGACTTATGCCAAATTACTGGAGACACACCTTGATGATTGTATAGATTGTCAAATTACTAATGATGGCAGTGAGAGAGCTCAGTTCTAGGGTTGGATGGCTGATGAGTCCAAATGCCCCTTGGCTTACATGTGGAGATTTTAATATGGTTGAGAATTAAGAAGGTAAAGAAGGGCTCTTACCTATCATGGTGTCCTATGATGAAAAGGAAGCTTAGATGGCCTTCATCACCCTAATTGTCTAAGCCATTATTAATCCTCTGAGCTTTGGTTCACCTGGAATAGTTTTTGCAAGGGTTGGAAGAAAATTTTGTATAGATTCGATAGAATCATGTTATGATGTTATCATAGGAGATATTGGTATCTTTTTGTACGTTTGGAGATTGGTTCATGCTGGTTGATGGCATGGCCACTCTCTTTGATCATCAACCTATCTGATTTTCAATTTCTTAGTGTGCACAAAAAGTGTGCATGAATAGAAAATGTTATATCATGAATACTTCTCATCTTTGAAGCCATATATGTGTTGCATGTATTAGAACTATCTAGAACCATTTTTGAAACCCAATGGTAAGGATGGGTGGATTACCTGATGGGAATGTCATTGATCATAATATTGCCTTTATGTAGGGGTATGAGCGACATATTGCGACCGTTCGACATACTCAAAATAATGCTACCCAAGAAGAATTTGAGCCTTTGAGGAAGTTTCAATATCCCATCAACTTAGCCCTTTTGATCATAAGAGACCTTGCCATTGGAAGGGAAAGCAAGGTAGAGTAGAGGGAGCATGGAAATAGTTGGCATCCTACCCCGACCAAGAATAATAAGCATTTTCCAACTTTGGCCCTGGTCATATCAGAGAACCCTAAGCCTCCCAAAGAGGCTAATAATGGATGGGTGGATGATGCTCCCATGGTGATTTAGTGGGCACCTGCACTCAATGACCATGATGGCCCCCATCCTGCTAGTATTTTTGTCTCCTAATGTTTATGGTCGAGCTGCTTTCCCTATGACTTTTGGACATTGTTATTTTGTTAAATTGGACAAGTTATTGCAGCTCTTTGTATTCAAGTGTTTTAACTTTCGATGTTAGACAACCTGCATTTTTTAGATTTGATAGTCTTTTGCTGGTGCTTGTGGACGCTACACATGCAACCCACCTTTTTTTTGTATTAAAGCTACGTACATAATGTTTTATTCATAATCAACAGATACCTTAATTTCAAAAAGAATTATTCAAAGGGCCAAACCTATCAAACTGAGGTCTATGGTGAATCCCCTGTTGTTTTAAGATCTCAAAGCTGTATCATCCTATGCTACCTATGTAACGTAAGTTTTGAACAAAACACCCTAAAATTTTTAAAGAGACCATGGTATTGAGTTGGGAGGTCGTAAATGGCCATGGGAAAGCCCCCCATGTTTTGGTAAATTACCAAATTACTATATTCACCCATACTTTTAGGCAAATCACTATGTCTACACCCATAATTGTTTTTAACTATGCAAATTTTCCAACCTGATCAATCACAACTTTCACAAAAGAAAATCCACACATAGTTATGATCAACTTACAACTACTGGAGTATCCAAAATTTATGCCACATAAATCTCAAGAAATATCAAAGCAACAGCATAGAAAAAGAAGGAAGATAAGTGTAGAGCCTAGAGCTTGGCGTATATTTATCTCAGGGTATCACATCCTTGTTTTCATCTAATACAACATTTTAAACATTTTACAAATTTATGAAATAGGTTTCAATTCATAAAATACGAAATTCAACAAGACCATGATGCAAAGGAGAACTGTTACAGTGCCGGTGGTGATCACTGCTGGATTAGAAATTTAGAAGGAAATGAATGGTCCAATACTTATTTTAAAAGAGATTTTTTGTTATGTGCTATAGTAGCTCCTTTACCCATGTGATTCTCAATAAGGAACTGTATATTAAGAAAGGATTTTTATGCAGTTAATCAATTTTAAGCACATAAATTTATTGTTACTTTGAAGTTGGCACTTTCTTCTGCTGCTAGAGCTTCTATACGAAGACAATGGTATGCATGTATGCAATTCAATCCATCATTTAAATTTTCTAAACTAGTCAGACCCAAGACAAGAAATATTAGAACTCTATTGATTATTATAAACCTAATCTTCTTTTCTGAAGAATGTTCTGCATTTCAATGGCTGTGGTTACTTCTTTCTGGTGCGTGCCTGATTAATATGGTCTACATACATGGCAATGTAGAACCACCCTAAAAGACAATATTGACAAAGACAGTCCTGAGTCCTCGTTTTTCAAACCTTCCTATAACAATTCCAGATCTGAGATGAAGCACATGGCAATGTAGAACCACCCTTAAAGACAATATTGACAAAGACAGTACTGAGTCCTCATTTTTCAAACCTTCCTATAAGAATTCCAGATCTGAGATGAAGCAGGAAGCAGTTGCTTGAAGGGAGGCACCCTGCTATACTCATTCAAAGGGAAGCATCCTCATTCATGTTGATTCAGAAGGAAAATGTCAAATGGAAAGAGAGTAGAGAGAACCATTATTCCCTCGATTCTTAGTTTTAAACTAGAGCATCCTGACATAGGTGTTTAACCATGAAACCTATATCCTATCGGGCACAATTATGAAGCCAAAGCATAAGAATAAAGATGCAAGAGGTTTTTTGAGCAAATAGTGAACAACTTTAGACCAAGACAGGGACTTAGTTGGAAAGTGGAATTAGAAGGAGCAAGACTGTAATGCAGTTCATCTCCCAAAATAGAGACTTCAGAAGTGTGGCCCAACCTAAGCACAGGTGAATGGAAAAGGAAAATATTACATCAAAAGTAGCTTGCAAAATTTGGATCCTTGACAAATGTCAAATTTATATAAAGTTACAAACAAAATGAAATCAAGTCCCAAAAGCATCTCAATCTCTCAGGCATTGATTCCCTTCTGGGGTATAGTTTACCTATAGCATTAGTGCCTGGTACTGATTTTCTATGAAATGGGAGCGATCCCATGAAAACCAAATCAATGGCAGTGGTTG
>LPNX010073878.1:61992-147237 GCA_001517045.1 Pseudotsuga menziesii | reverse complement strand
ACTTAAACTTACCTAAGATTCAATGTTGCAAACATAATGAATATAATACATCGCGTTTCATGTTTCAAGCATAAACTTTACAAGTGGGCACATCTAATAAAAAAAACCCGTCCAAATCCCTTCCACGCTATATCTATGTGGGTATTTCTTATACTCTCAATCCCATTTTGTAATTTCTTATAATATCGATTTCATAAATTGTAATTTCTCAATCTCATTTTATCAAAATATATTATAAGACTAGTAATACATTTACAATTGTTAAGTTTACATGTGGATATACATTAGATTGAAGGACATTTTTTGGTGTGAGTTGGGGCCCATTAAATACAACAATACAACACTATGTGACTTAGTACATGACACATATTTTGAATGTGGAATTTAAAGTGACATGTTTACATGCATGCATACTTTCCATCCTAGGGAATTTGATGAATACAATGTATTTCCCAAACACTCCACAAAACATATGCCATCTGCCGGTGGGAGAATAAAGCTTCATTTTGTATAATCCAAATTAAATTACAAAACTTAATGATAATAATGGATAATGATTACCTTAGGGATAGTAATGGATGGCTCAAAGTATGATGGATTTATCAAATGCATACAAAAGTTTTTTAAATTATTTTTACCTATGTAATAATAAAATTTCGTCCACTTAGTATTTGAATACAACAAATTTTTGGAAATGTATAAAATTCTCCTTTAAAATTCCCCTCAGTTTCATTGAACAACATATTAATTAGAGTGGCTAAACTGTTAAATGTGCTTTTGCGGACTTTATCATGAAATCAATTGCATCGATGTCTACTTGTTTGGATTAAAATTATCTCAATTATTTCATAAGTTTTCTTGAAAAGATTTTTATTAAAACACCATATCGTTTCTCATGCTCCATTTTGAATGGTTAAACCAACTGTATATGTGCCTACTTGTTTGGCTTAAGAAATGTCACAATTCCTTTATAAAATTTGTTGCAAATATATATATTCAAACAATAGCATTTAATTCAAAGTAATAAATTGGCTAGGAAATTATAAAGAACCATTTTTCTCACAAAAAAACTTTGCCTTTATATCTTCTTTTTTGCTCCATCGAAAGAAAATACCATTGTCGATCATTATGCGAACTTGGCATCCAAATTAGAAAAATGGAAACTATGGAAAAATGGGGGGTGATTATTGTAAGCCACCTCCCATGACAAAGAATTTGAAATTAATGTTTGAAATGACAATCAACACAATGGACAAGTGGAAGCCTAAGTCCAAGGAAAATTTTGTTAAAGGCACCTTAACAACAAAGCCAATATGCAATGCCTCAAGTATGTATAGATGGTACTTTTTTGTGCCACGAACCTTTAGGCTAAACTAAATGAACTTACATTTATGGGATGGTCTTGTTCATTTGGAGAGCACAAATTAGGCTCCACTATGCAAAATTGATGACCGGTCAATTTATATTTGATATGAGGATGGATACCATGTATCCTAGACAATTCTCTTTGGTCTTCTTCGTTTCTCAAGAGAGAGAAATTGCTTCTCCCCAATATTTTGTCAATCATGTTTGTTAAACTTGTTTTCGAAGCCATGGTTTCAACAATTTTGAGTTTCAGAGAATCCTCTGAATTTAGAGCACATGAAGATTAAGACAATATTCCTTTGCGTGGAATTTTTTTACTATGCCTTCATATACTCTTCACAAGTATGCAAAATTTTCTTCATCTTCATTGGGAGAATCAAAGGCAAAGCATTACAAAACCTAGGAAGTGAGTTAATTTCTTTCTAAATTGTTGGGAAAATATGAAACACAGTCAAAATTAGTGAATTGATTTATTGCTCTTGATGATTAACAATTCAAAAATACTCTCTCTTTAGAATTAAGAGGTTTTGCCAACTTTTTGTGACATAAATGATATGAAAATGCTAACTCCGTTTAGTTCATGCCTAACTTTGTCTACATTTAATATTCGAGGTCCTATTTATGCTATCTTGGAAGGGATTTTTAAAATTGACCCTTCCTTGGCCTTCCCTATTTGTGATGGTGCTCAAGGTAGAAGATCAACTCTACACCATTGGAAAACTTTAGTCTATGTGTATTTTTGGGTTTTTTTCCCAAAACACAAATTTGATTTTAGTTTACCCCTTTGAAATATTTCATCCTCGAACAATAACCTGTCGGCGTATTATTGCACCTTTTTGGGGCAATTGCTAGTTTTATAAGTTTTGTCGGGCTTAATTTTTCAATGGGTTTACTTTTTTTTAAGTGGTTCATCATGGAAGTCCAATTTTACACCATGGATAGCTCTATTAGGGAAAATATCTTATACTCGTTAGGCAAGTATATATGAACTTGGGCATCATTTATCATGATAAACGACTCACCAGCCTAATATTTTATTACATACAAAAGCTCGCAAAAAGAAAATGTCCCCAAACCAAGGGTGGGAAACAATAACCAAATCTTCTAATCACCCAAGCTAGGTCGAATGTCTACACACTAAAAATTATGATTTTTTATTTTAATTTATTAAAACTATTTTAATTTTTTTAATATTCAAAATTTAATGGAAAAAATATTTTTTAACTTTAACATTTTTTTTATCTAAAATTAGAGATAAAAATATCCAAACCAAAGCACATAAATTATTTGAGTGGAAAACATAGTTTTGGATTAAAAAGAAACGAAATTCTAGTTAATTTTTATGATATTTTTTAATCATTAATGACAATGCATGTTTTAAACAAACATGTCAATTATTAAAATTATTTTTAAAATATTATAAATTTTGTTAGTTTATTAAAATTATCTTTTAAATAATTATAAATTTCTGTTAGTTTTTTTTAATAGATATAAATAAATAATCAATAAATATTTGTTGATTTTTAAGTGTATGTAGATTATGTTGGTTTATTGTTCATTGCATGTACTTTGAGTGGTTGGGAGGAATGATTGTTACCTTCCCCTCACCTAGGTCCATTTTTTGTAAAAAATATGATGCTCAGGTTAAATCTCTATTTATTCATTATATCAGTAAATGTTGCCATATTTCCAATTGAAAAAAAGATTATTTAATTTTATTATATCGAATGTATGATTATACTTTTTTTATGCTATATGCACATAATAACTTTTGAATTGCTCTATTTATCTTATTTTATGATTAATGTGTGTGATTTTATTCCATTTTATGACCAATGGTTGTGATTTTATTCAAGAATCATTAGCTGTTAGATTTATCATTTTCTCTACTCTAAAATTTGTTTTTAAATTGATATACATCTATATTAACTACAAATTTATCCACTAATTCCAAAGGATTTGATCTCTTTCCATGCTTATTAGATATAGAGTTAAGGTAAACATAGGCTACTTGAATTCATAGTGCACAATTTTTGTGGAGCATTTACTACCTAAATGCACCATTGACAATTTACCCCATGAATTTAAAGGGTGCACATGCTCTGTTCGAGCAGAACAACTTGAACACACGGAGCACGGTTTTTAGTATTTTAAAAATTAAGGAGAAAATAAGTTAATTTTTAATTTTAACTCGGTAAAACAAGAATTATGAAGTAACAAAGAATTTACCTAGACGTTTTGGCGTCAAGGAGACATGGTTGTGATGTAAGTAAAATTTGAAATTTTGTGCACAGTTTGGCCAAATTCCAAATACTAACAACGATCAATGGAAGTGAGCAATGCCACAACATGGAGCACAAATGTGAGGGTGTCTGAGTAGGGGATGTATGACAGTAGTGTTGTGGGGCTCAAAATATTTGTTGATGTGTAAAAATGCATTTTTCATGTCGTAATTGTTTTATGAAACCTTGTTTCGGTGTGTCTGACACTAGAACGCATCGATACAGTATGATATATACAATGCACTGCTAATAAAAATTAAAAATAAAAATTAATATAGTACATGGTTTTAGATTCAGAATTCTATGCCCTATGGTAGTACGACTTAGGTTATACCGCCCCAATGCACTTGAGTGGAATAATCGCACTAGTGTTGGACATTAAAAAATAATAGTAATTTAGTCTTCTCAACTATCCAATTACCCTACTTCGATTATTTCAATTGCATGGCATGCTGATTCGTTTGAAGTATTTAAATGCACCGCTCGTAAAAATAAGTAATTAAACATTAGCACAATGCACTATAAACTATGATAGATCGATGTGGTAGATTATATATAATGCACCGAATATAAAAATTTTAAATAAAGAAATAGTTTCTGGTTTTATATTCATATTTTTTAAACCTCATGTTGTTTGGATTAGGATACACTACCAGAGTGCAGTGGATTAGATTAACCACACCAATGTTTCAAATTGAATTTATAATAAAATATGGTAATTTGGTACCCTTGTCTATCTGTTTACCATATTTGGATTATTTAAAGTGCATGGTGACCCAGTGCGCTATATGTGTGTCTATATATGTGTGTCTATGTGTGTGTATTTCCAAGCCTAAAAAAATTATCTTATTATCCAAAAATAAAATCAAAGTTACATAGTTCTTCAGTAGTGAGTTCATACATTTTGCAAAATGAGAATCAAAATACCTCCGACACAGTCTCATCAACAATACTTCATGAATCATAAATTATGGATTTTTTTTCTAACTTCATAATATTGGAAGAACTACCATAGCTTAAAATAGACAGACCATAACTTTGTCGATGGTATTATCACAAACACATTCTTTAAAATGTAGATATACATCCATATGTCCGACTACCTCCTTGGATGAACCATCAACATCACCGTTGAGCTCCCGATATATATAAGAAAAGGATGTCAATGAGAAAGAATATTTCATCTTCATAATCCTACTCATCCATTTAGAAAGATGAACATAAAGACTAGATTTCCTAGAGGCCCAATCAATAATTTCCGTTGAATCACCAACAACTTGAAGATACTTAACTCCCCTTTAACTCACCTAAGTTCATAATATTGGAAGAACTACCATAGCTTAAAATAGACAGACCATAACTTTGTTGATGATATTATCACAAACACATTCTTTAAAATGTAGGTATCCACCCATATGTCCGACTACCTCCTTGGATGAACCACCAACATCACCATTGAGCTCCCGATATATATAAGAAAAGGATGTCAATGAGAAAGAATATTTCATCTTCATAATCCTACTCATCCATTGAGAAAGATGAACATAAAGACTAGATTTCCTAGAGGCCCAATCAATAATTTCCGTTGAATCACCAACAACCTGAAGATACTTAACTCCCCTTTTCTTAGCATACCATAAAAGACCCCACAATACTAACAACTCATCCTTTGTATTAATCCCTTAACCAACACCAAGTTTGAGTTTAATATAATGATCTCTTTTAATTTTAAGGAGCATTCCAACCCCAAATAAACCATTTTTTTGAGCACCATCAATGAACCCCATTGATAGAGAATTATCAAATTGTGGTTGAATTCGAGCCCTTTTCTTTAACTTCTCCCTAGACTTATGGAACTTGAGAAAAAGACTAACGGCTTTGTAGCAGAGTTAAAAAAAGGAAGATTTGTTACCTTCAATTAAATATCTATTTCTTGATTTCCAAACTTCCCAAATGACAAAGAAGGGAAGTTCGTTGTACTTAGTCTTTTTGTAGAACCATTCCAACAAGTTTTCGTAGAAGCTAATATTCTTAAGTTATCTGTAAAATTTTAATATGTATCTACAGATCTCCCAAACTGTGCTAATAAAGGAACAAGTGACAAAAAGATGTGTCACATATTCATTTGCAGAAAAACAAAGAGGGAAGACTCTTGGACCACAAAAAAACTCTTTTAATGAGGTTATACCACACAAGAATTTGAATTTCCAACATAGCCACACAATCTAACTATAGTAGGAATCTTCCACTTCCATATTTTCAGAGCCCACAATTTTGGAGAAATCTGAACATTTTCATAAATAATGAAATGATAAGCGAAACATTTTCATAGAAAATAAATGACACCCTTAACGAATCCCTTTGTTCCCTTTAAATAAAGAAGTAGAATGACCATTAACAAGGATGGAATAATTGGCACCTGTCATACATGCCATTATCCAATTTGAAACCTCAACAAATAGACGTGTTTGAATTAGGAAAAAATGAAATAAGAACCAATCAACCCTGTCATAAGACTTATTTAAGTTCATTTTAGAAATGAAATACTGTAGCTTCTTATGCTTAATGGAATGGAGACATTTCTTAGCCATTCCAATGGCATCCAAGATCTGTTTAATTGATCAGCACTCAAAATTATCCTTATAAATATGTTTCTCTAGAATGGATTTAATCCTGTTCAAAATGATATTGGCCATCACACTATAGGCTAAATTTCATAATGATATTGGTCTGTAGTCATTGAAATAAGTTTCCTTATCCTTCTTAGGAATGAATCAATACAGGCTGAATTCACATTTTTAGGTACAAACCCACCATTCCTATGATATTCTTCCACTACATCAACCAATTCCTTCCTAACAATACCAAAGAAATGAAGGAAATATTCAACAGTCCATATATCCATGCCTAGAATTTTGGATTTGGAAAATTGATTTAAAACAATTTTGGCATCCTCAATAGTAAGTGTCGATCCAATGTGAGATACATATTATAGGATGGACATTCTAGGATATTATTTTCTAACATCCAATTGATCAAGTAAGTTTCAACTTTCTACTTGTTTATATACTTCCTTAAATAAGGATTTTTCCCCATCTTCTAAAGACAATTGATCTCTGACATAAGAACATCATTCTTATCTTTGAAATCTTAAATTGAGTTAATGATCCTATGGTTAGCATAATTATGATAAAAACTTGTATTGTTGTCCCTACTATCAAACAAAATTCTCTGACTCTTCACTCTTCATAAATCTTCTTCTTGTTTGAGGATTTTTTTCCTTGTAGCCTATAAAGAAACTAATTTTTATTTTCTAATAACAAAGAAAAAATCATCATCAATAGTATTATAGAAGGTATTCAATTCCATCTCAATCTTTACTAGTTCAACTTGATTATCTTCCTTCAAAATTTTGTTCCCATGAGATCACATCAAATTTCATCTTCTTGATTTTCTATAAAAGAGATTTAGTCAGAGAATAGAATTTGTTTTTTGAATAGTCCTTTCATTTAGCATAAACCATATAAAAATATCCTTATCTTTAGTCCATGACTGATTGAACTTGAAGGGATAGCTCAGCCTCTTGTTATCTAAATCCATCTGAAAAACAATTGGTTTATGATCAAATATTCCAAAGGACAAGGACCAAGACCTATATCTTCTAATATCCCTACTCAAATTTTCATCTAATACAAAATGATCCAGTCATTTGGTGATGCCATCTTTTCCAACTCAACCATTATTCCAAGTGGGAATACAAACAGTAGGATTTACATTGATTAAGTTCGAATCCCCAAAAATGTTTCTAAACAAATCCACCAAGGGATTTGTTAAGCTTCCTGATCCCCAAAATTGCATGGAAGACAAAGCCAAATTCAAATCACCTGCAATAATAAGGGAAGGATCATTAAGAACTCCTTTTCAAACAACTTTATACCATAAATATTTCCTATGGTTATAAGTCCCATAGTTGTTTAGGATTCGAATAATCCTATTTAAACCCTTTACCCTGCATTCAACAAGTATCCTAGCCTCAATTTTGAAAGGGGGGAATTGAGCCTTTAGAGGATTCCATGCAACTAAGAATCCAACCAACAACCCATTTTCATCCTTTCTGCAAGGATTCCAAGAAGGAAACAACTTGAGAAAAAAATTGCACTTCTCGACACTTAAGGACATAATCTCTTGAAGAAGCATTAACTATAAATTTACCACTTCAATCAATCTCCCAAAGGATGTTCTTTTGGGATAACCATGAAGCCCTCTAACATTAAAGGTGATGAATATCATTAAGGAACCCTTAATTGGGGAAACTCTACTCTAAGGGCCCCAAAAAATGTTTTATAAGGAGAGAAGGAAGAAAGAAATTTCCCAATAGGAGTTATCTCAGAGAGTTTGGGATTCACAAACTTGGGATTGTTATTAGGTCAATGTTTAGAACAATCATTAGACAACCCTCTTTTACCTTGTTTTTTCCTAGTAGTGGTGTTCTAGAACCAAATAAATGAGATAGGAATAATATATATGTATTTGGGTTTTACAAAAAAGACAAGAATAACTTCTTTCAAACGCAAACCCTCTTTAAACAGATAAATCTCTAAAATATATTCGGGGTCACCGAAGGGGCTTGAGATGAAACATAAGTATGGTGTGAAGGAAGGGTTAAAGGGGATTATAAGGAAGAATCCATATGAATTCCAGTGGATTTTTCATGAAGTACAAGAAGCATTTCTCTAGAGCAAGGCATGGTATCATTAACCCGACTAGGAGGGTGATCTTCGATCTCTGAGATAGTCGTGAAATCACTAGAAGGACCTTCTCTAAAAATCCCCTTTTCAGGAGATGAGGGGCCAATCTCAAAAGGGATCTCTAATGGAGAGGAGGAAAGTTTACCACCATCATTCATACCATCAATAGTTGAGAATAAATTATTAACCTACTATTCCTTAGACAAAAAATTTAGAACAATAGGAAGAGAACTTTGGAACTTACCCAAAACAAATAACATTGAGGACTGGTCAAGAGGTACATTTTTCTACAAATTAGAGTATTATTCCTTTGATTCCCTATAGAATAAGATGAGTGCAGATAATCCTCAAAAATATCCAAAAGAGAACCAGAGGATATGTCTCTCATATTCCCAACTTCATGACAATTGAACCACTAAAAGGGAATGAACCAATAATCAAGCCTTTGTATAGAAGAACAAGACAACCCTATCATTTGATCGACAAAACAAACAATGCATAGTTCTATGTTTCTATGTTATCTACAAACAATGCCAAACATTTTAAATCTATGTAAAAGCATGATGCATTCAATATAGATTGATAATGAATGAAATGAAGATTCAAACCACACCACAAGCACATTGATCAATGAAGACAATCTGTTTTTTATTTCCCCTAGAAAATTATGTAAAATACAAAATCAATGAAGTAGTGCCAGTTTTTGTTCTTGTAGCTCTGCATGGAAGCAAAAATATCAAATAAACTTTAGAAAAAATAAAAGAATAGTTTTCACCAAATCATTTGTAAAAAAAAGAATTTTCAAAACATAATTGATATTGAACTATACCAAAGAAATCGTAGAAGAATTTCATATCCTATTGTGTTGCCTTTTTTTCCAAGGAAATGTGAGTTGATTTCAAATTATGTAACAAAGTCTTGATAACACTTCCAGTTGTATCTTCACCGCAAAAAATATGTATGCATGTTGAAAGGTATATGTAATGATGGAGATCCTTATTGAAATTATAATAAGATATATTCATATTTCTCAAGAACACATTCCTTATTGACCATTTTTACCTAACATAATACAAATAGACAACAACATCAACATCTAAATATATTACAAAAAAACTATGTATAAATATTAAATACGCATGAATTTTTATAAGAATCTTCCAATGTTTCACCTATCTCACCAAACTGAAGAATGGATAAACAACAAACAATGTAGAACTCTAATATTACACAAAAATAAATGTTCATACTATCTCGAGACAATGACCATTACTTATAATAACTATCTTTTTAATATAACCTAATTGTAGTTTTACACCAAATCTTGCACAAACCCAAAAATAATGATCTCCCTATTTGGATGACTTAAAATTGCATCCATTGTACAATAATTACCATGGTACCATATATTCTTTATTAGAGAGAGAGAGAGAGGAGAGACCTAGAAATCATCTAGCTTATGCCAAACATTCGGTTACATTTGTACAACTCTATAGTAATGTTCTCAGTACATCATCAACCCGGAGATAACATATCCTACATGGATGTAGGATGCCACATGCATCCTATAGGGGAGGCTTGTAGGCTGCATGTGGAACCCTATATCCCTGTAAGATGAGGTAATCTACCACAAGCAACCTATAGGGGAGGCTTGTAGTTGGCATGTGGCATCCTACAACCATGTAGGTTGAATTAACTATGCAACTCTCTCTGTAAATGAAATAAACAAAAAAAAATAGTATTAGGCTAGTTGTAGTAGTTCAAGAAGTAGTACTATAAAGGAAATGATTGATTATTTTCTCTTGATTTTCAGTATGCATCACTAAAAAACTTTGTGGTGCATATCCCTGTATGCAATTCACATAAAATACTCTTTAGTTGTTTCTATGAGTTGTAAATGATTCCCTATCCTTGGCGATAATTTTGGTGACTTGGCCAAATTCACGGAAATAAACTTTCAATTAAGACAATCATTCCACATTTTTATGTTTCTTTGCAACTTAACAAGGTGGAAATGGAAAAAATAATATGAAAATATTTGCAGGTAAGGGAGAGATATATATTTTGTATGTATTTTTCATTTTTGATGATTTGAGTATGTTTTATTATCTATGTCCCTAACAGTACTTAGGCTGTGTACTGTTAGGGACATAGAACTATTAATATTCCTCGATAGCACCTCCGGGATGGTCCATCAATTGGGGAAGCACAGTTAGGTATGAGTACTCTCTCACCCGAAATCACCTTTCAAAACTATCTTAGGGTGGGAAGACACTTAAGAACCTTGTATTCCTATCTGGGTATGGATGGCCTGAACCTTCCTTCAACTGCTTTTTTATTTTTTATTTTTACTATAAATATCATATAAAATATGTAGTTTTCCTCATTCAAAATGTTGCATATTACTTCTGAGAACAAATAAGTAAAACAAGGTATGATAATCTTCATTTGAAAAAAAGGGTTGATAATCTTCTTAACTGCAGCTTATCATCAAACATTTGATACCTAACCTCACCATCATTACTACATTTTTTACCTTTAGTAGGGTGGGGGGGGTGGGGCGGGCGAAGTTGGTTGTGTTCTCCCTTAGAAATGGTTTTGACAAAACCGCTCCTAAAAGCATCGACATTAAAAGTATGGAATTTCAAGAGTGGTTTTAGAAGAGATATAAACCAGCCTCAAAAGTCACTAGAAATTTCAAATGAGGTATTATAACTCCTAAAAAAATTGTTGAGAAGAAGAAGAGATCCCGAGAAAAGATAGATTTTGACTCATCACTATAATTTATAGACACAATAAATTTTTCCTTGTGGGTAGAGAGTTGTAGTGAGAGGACACTTTACATATTGTGAGTGTTTCTCTAGGCAAGAAAATAATTTGATTTACCAAGAGTGTCAAACCTTTGTAGACAATCCTTATGGATGTCGAATCTCATGGGTCATGCAAATTTTAATATGTAATTATTCATTGCTTTCAATCTATTAGATTGAATAACATGTTGGATTTTCTTGTGCAAAAGGGTTCTCCTTGAAAATATTGTTATATTGGTTTATAATTTTATTTGTTTTCAATTTTATTTTTCCTTAATAAGGAAATATTATCTGGTTGATAATATTCAAGAGACTTATTATCTCGTTTTAATTGAAATTTGATATTAGTGCCATTAGGAGATTTCAACGTGCTTATTTTTTAATATTTCTTTTTAAATTTTTTCAATGTATTTATTTTTAATCTTTATTTAAGTTAGGCTACACCTTCTTTCTATCCATTCATTTGAACGCTGTTGTAACTTTCCAAATAAATTTGATCTTAACCCTATTTGATTAATGCATTGCTAGTCATTGTTCTTAATTAATTTTGGGATGTTCAAGGGAGGATTTAGTGTGGTGATATCTTTCAAGTTTACACATAAATTCTTTTAGTACAAGACAACATATACAAACCCTAGGGACACATTCCTAAGACTAGAAAATAACTGGTCTAAATGGAAAGGCGTCTAGTAGCGATAGGGATAGATTTCCTATAATTATTGCATGGGTCTATTGATGTAAATTCATGTGATAACACACATCAAATCTCAAAGTTGAGTGACTTATCACTACTATGCAAGTTTTTCAAGGTTCGTCACCACCATATCAATTAATAATTTATTGTCCATGGCGGATGTAATAAGTTTAGCTGGAGTAAGTGGTCTTCTTAATCAATGCACAATCAATCTCTTAAGAGTTATTACCCCATCTACAATTTTAAATTTTATTCATTGAAACATTTAAAATAAGGTGGAATAAAATTCATAAAACTATAATGGATATTTAATAGTTTTTTATAAAAATTTTGGTATCATCGCCCTGCACCTTGTTGATAACTATCGTAGTCAACGCGATTTAGCCAGTAAAGCTTTGCAAAGCCCATTCCCCATCATGATTATTTTTTTCTTGAGAGATCAATTCCTCCTCTTATGTCTAGTTACCTATTTTTATCCCATGTTTGTGACCCTAGAGTAATATTTCCACTAACTTGATGTCATCTTTCAGTTTCCACCGTTATGAAGTCTTATGTCTAGTTACCTATTTTTATCCCATGTTTGTGACCCTAGAGTAATATTTCCACTAACTTGATGTCATCTTTCAGTTTCCACTGTTATGAAGTCTTCGAAATTTTATTGAAATGATTAGGATAACTATGCATGGCAGAAGATATACTATTCAATGGTGCATGGCTGATTACCAGTGGTTAAATATAGTTTCAATGTGATGTCATTCTTGACATGACAAAATAAATTCGTCTTGTCTTGGTACTCATGTATTCGAAATTTTCTCCCTTCTTGATGTCATTTTTTCCATTTATCTCTCCCCTTCATCATATGTTATCACCTATATGTTTTTCAAAAATGTATAAAATCCAATCACATTCTACATCCTTCTTTCTTTTTATTATGCATAATTTCTACACTTTTTCCCTACACATATATATTATATTAATTCTATGTCTTTTTATCTTTTTATTATGTTCTTGACAGAGAATATATATGAATCGGTTAGGTGGATTAATTTGAGAGGCATATTTAAATATTTTATTTTTCAAATGTTTTTACTATAGTTTGATTAATTTTTATTTTTTGAATTATTTAAATATTGATTTAACTTAGCTTCTATTGGTCTTTTGCAGGTGACGTTTGCTTGAGACTTTACGCCCCAAGACCCTGGGAAGAGATAACCTAAGCATTCCCATTGACATGTATTGGAAAATGATTTTCATTTGTTTGAGCAGGTGAGTAATGAATGTTTAAACCCGTGCCACCATGAAACATGTGCCATGGCAATACAATCAAACGAATTCTTCCATAGACAACAGTGCTTCAAATAATTATTTTTCCTTTAGATTTACACAGGATATACATCGAACGATAAATTTAACACTCTAGGGTATCACTAGATTGATTCTTTAGTTGATTATGATGATGGTTAGTAAGTATTAAATTATGGACAGTTTGCAAATAGACAGTATGCAAATATATGGGATTTATATAACCAATTTGTAGTTTTCCACGGGCATCAATCCCTCCACTAATGGATGCGTATGTGCTTATGAGGAATCTATATTGATGGTTGGTTGTGTTGATTGACAAGGAGGCTTGACACTTGAGATTGATATCGACTGTAGTGAATATTTTTGACCCTACAGTTCCCATTTTTGTGAAATCGTATCATTATTAATGCTGGCCATAAACGTTTGTGGCATGGGTTATGGAATTTATCGATACATATATCTTATAATTAATTTTTTCCACTGAAGAATCTGTTAATAGGATTTCCGTGATGTTGTTTTTGGTCAACTAGTCTTGATGCTGCAAGTAGAGTTGATATATGGTTTTATTATGGATTCTACCTCATGTATCAGCATTAACGTCCAAGAGCACGAAGAAATCCCTCTACTCCTCGAAGAATCGTCTCTATCTTGTGGGAATGGTGTAAATTTGACGAGAGGCATTTCAGGTGACCATTCCCGCAACAGTGGGGAAGATGGAATTTGAAGATCAATTAGGTCGAAGCGTCGGTCTGTTGAGCGTGTTGAGAAGTTTGATGCCAAGAGACTTGACATGAATAACTATAGAGACAGGATACACAAATTCAATATGACGTTGCCATGGGTCGGACTACATGATTCATCCACTGCAAGTTGGAATGTTACTTGGACTATATTTTTGTTTTTTACATTACTGGTTCCCATCATTGGAGTTACCTTTGCACTAACTGCAAACCCATACAAATTCAGCTTGATATAATTATTCAGATATTCGAGTCTTCATTGGCGACCATTTATTTCCTATTCCTCTCTCATCATGTTAAGAAGCATGGGCTGCAAAAAAAATTGTTCCTTGATAACATTGGAAGGGAATACAGAAATGAAGAGTTCACATTCAAGAAGGAACTCCATGTAAGATCTTGTAATCCCTTTGTTTCCTGTTTAAGTAAAACCTCTATTTTCTTCTTTTCATTTATTTATATTCATCAGTCATTGGCGCTCATGAGATAAGGTTGTTTCATCCCCATAATAGTCATCCAACTGTCGTTCCAACCATCCCATTTCCATAAATTAGTGTGATTTTGAAATAGTATTGTATCACATGTTTATTCCACGATTTGTAGATAATCATATGCTAAGGGTGTCAAACCTGGACCCAGAGGAATAATATTTTTTGTCTGCGGGCAATGTTTTCTGGAGGAATAATATTTTTTTCCAGGGTGGTCTGTTTTCTGGAGGAATAATATTTTTTTTCAGGGTGGTCTGTTTTCCGGAGTTCATAGGTCATTTTTTTGGGTATCACTTGGAATTTGTAGATTTTCTTCATATATTTTTATATTCTTATTCAGAAAATGTGCCTTTGCTATTAGTATATGCTATATGGAAAAGAAATAAAAGCCCGTCTTTTCATTCCTATTTCAATGTATTTTGATTAGCCTTAAATTTTGAATTGTAACCTTTAATAATGTTGTCGTGGTAGTAGGCTGCATTGTGGCTACTCGCGTGGATTTTTCTTCCCTGTCTTGTTGGCAAGATTATATACGAATTTTGGTGGCTTGCAGAACTTTCTGTTAACGTGGATAATAAGACGGTTTACCATGTTATCATGTGCATGGAAATATTTCTTTCATGGCTCTACCGAATGAGCCTTTTCCTCTTTATCTGTATTGCATTTAAGCTCATGTGTTGCCTACTGCTCCTTCGTTTCGAAGACTATCGTAAAAATTTTCAGGAGACCCCCAAGGTTTCTTTCATCTTAAAGGAGCATTTGCACATTAGTCAGCAACTTTCAATTATCAGTCACCGATTCCATGTCTTTATTCTCTCTTCATTGGTTGCAATCACTATTAGCGAGTTTGTATCACTTTTTATAACATGTTTATCAGCAGACATTGATTTTCTTAAAGCTGGCAATTTGATGGTAATTCAGTCCTCCTTTTCGGAAGGAACTCTGTTTTGAGTTTCTTACTTTGATTAATAGGCACAATAGGAAGAATTCATAGATGATGGCATTACAGAGCACATAAATTCCTCCTAAAATTATAAGCTCTCCTTCTATTTAATTGTTGGTTTTGTTTTTTTCCTACCTAGTTCAGCATGCCATGGTAAGTAATTGCATACATTCTTTGAAATCTGATGAATCGGTTCATTCCCACGTGAATCAATTATGTTCATGGAAATTTGCACTTTAACTCTGGAGATTATTCATTATTAGTTTGAAAATTCACATAGGACCAAAAAGATCAAGATCAATGATGTGACCTTTTGCTGCTCAAAGATGTGACCTAAGTTCCAATGAGTATGCATTTTTAATGTTTTTTTTTGGGGTAAAGCCTGTTGATCAATGGCACGCGAGCAACTCTGGAATCAATGGCTACCTTTTCCTCATGGTACTCAATATGATCTGGAAAAGAAAAGCAACAAAAATAATAGCTCACGTTGGTGTGCTAAAACATGTATATTCCTTTTGCATTCTCCTCAAGCTGTGTTGTTAAACTTAAAGCAAAGCTTGGTGGAACCTTATCTGCCATCAAAGACTTTGCGTGTTAGACTAGGCCTTGGTCATTGTCCTTCACAAGTGACAAAACTTCAATTAAGTCTTCCATGCCCTAATTTGTTCAAGAGTGGTTAGATTTCATGTTAGGAGGTGTACAATCAAATCTTGTTCAAAACTGACTGACTAGGAATGAAACATAATACCTGCCAGGCTAGCACGATGTTGTACCCTTGAGCTAAATGCCTATTCATGATGGGCACCTTTAAGAGTTTGATTTAAAAGTGTGGCTTTCTATTGCTAAGACACCCCTCTCATGACAGACTTTAGTAAAGGCCTTGTAGCCACTCTTTCTCCAATACAATGTTGGGGTGGGTTTCTCTACCATTGAGCCACTTTCACAGTCATGATGGGCTCCCTTAATGGTTCTATCTAGAATTTTGGATTTCCATCTCCAAATTTCTCACCAAGATATAGCGTTGCTCGATACATAACCATTCGGTCAGGAAATATAAGCAGTTTACTATATAGAAGTATATAAAATAAATATTTTCAATTACCTTTTCTTTGAACGTCAATAAAGCTTGCTTTCTCTTGAGGACAGGGCACGCACTTGTTATAGATGAAAAGGAAAGTTTCAAAGCTCACAAGTAAGTGATTAACTAATTTGCTTGTTGCTTGACCAGTTATGTGATCCTTCTCCAGTGATGGTTAGGCCAGAAATAAAAATATTTTCTACAAAGTATAGTTTCAACAATAGTTTTATTATTTTCACTGTAAATGTTATAGGTGAAATTTCATAAAACCGTGATTAAAAAAATATGATAAAATTTATTAAAAAAAGTAACATCGATAAGAACAAGTCCAATCTCTGAACTTTGAATGCCCAACTTTTTGTGTAAACTTTTTATTCTTTTTATAAAATCTAGGGAAAAAAAATAGTGCAAGATATTTTGTAAAATTACTCTTTTATCATTTTATAGTTATAACCTCGAATTATTTGAAGATCTTTAAATCTATATTTTTGAGCGAGTGCATGACAGTGACATTCATACTACTTGCCTAGTGGACACTATAGAATCATCACTGCAATGACAAGGATATGTAAGCCACGTTGGATAGACTTTCCGTGTCATTACAGTTATGCTCTTAGATTAGGTTATCCAATGATCCACTTAATCCAGTCCAAATATCTCCTAACTTTAGTAAAAATACTAAATACCAAGCAAATGTTCCTTCAGCACCTGGCACTGGCTATGCAACAGGAAATAATTTGGAGTGGACTAATACACCAACAGACTTTGTTAATCGGGTGGAAGCCGCTGGAAAAATAAAGACAGATTGGTGGATTATGAGAGACTATTCGGGTGAGACCGAAACCTTCTTGATTCTTTTTCCTTTTATTGCCTTCTTTAAATGGATGTATTTCCTCAAGTCATGAGTAAGGTAAGGAATTCAGGTTAGAAATGTCACATTTGTGGAAGGTCCTTAAGAGCTTGAGAATGAATGGGTCTGCTTCAAGATAGTTAAAGCACATGTTTTATAAGTACAGATTGAACCAACACCCTAGAAATTTCCGTTTCATTTTTAATCTGGTTTACAACTGAATCCATCAATCCTTCCAGGGTACATTCTCATGTCACAAAGAAGCGAAGTAAACCCTTACCTTATAAAATTCCTCTGTGGATCTCATTATAAAACACTATAAAAATGTAACCTGCTAGCTCTTAATATGGAATTGCCTCTCAATCTGTCTCTGCGCCTGGATCCCGCCCTTTTATCTATCTCTTAACCTTAACTAGGTTTACTCTTTCTTCTAGTAATAGAGACTCTACATGATGCGAGTGGGTGTTGTATAATTAGTATATTTTGAATATAAAGCAGCGGTGGATGTCCTTCAAAAAAGAGTGCCATGAATTCATTTAACCCTAGATTCGTTCTTGGGTCAGCGGTTCATGGAATCAGTAGAAGAAGTCCTGGATGATGATGCCTTTGAGCAACTATAGAACCTCATGACATGACACCCATAAGACCTGATTCGATGGTATTTTTTTGCCAACATGGGTTGTCGTTCATTTAGTATCCTTGTGCATTTTTGCACTCCCAAGGAACTCCAGGAGATGATCTAGCTACTTTCAAATTAAATTAATAAATAGTTCATTATGCTAGTTAGCATGGTCTTAGATTAGGTTATCCACTGATCCACTAAATCCAAAATGAGGAAGATTTGCTACAAATTGTATTTATCATTATATTAATTGACGGATGGAGATGCATTTCATGAAAATTGTGTTAATATGTATGATCAAATATATGTAAATGCACTAGCATAAATACTCACCATATTTCTTCACATTCAGATGATAATTTTCACATTAATGTCATTTAATTTTGGTTGCAAAATTACAGTTTTAAACAATCTACAATCTCAACTTTTTCAAATTTCAAAAGCTATAAACTTGAATTCAATCAATTTTACATTTTTACATTATTAAATTTATTGGAAATTATAAATACAGTTACTTGTGCAATAATACTAAATTTTATTGTATTCAAATCAAACATAAAATGGATTTGAATACAAATGTATTTTAACACAAGCAAGACTACTCACCTACAATTATCATTTTAGCTAATAAATTATTACTAACACAACCAAATAATGTGTGTTCCATGAACTCCTATATTTATGTCAGTATCCCATATTTCTCTCATTATAAAAGATTAATGTTCAAATAAAAAACAAAAAAGAAAAAACAGGAAATAAACTTATCCAAATAGTAGGCAACGGATGAGACCATCTACAGTGGATACGCAAGAAGAGTTATAATTTTATGGCATGAATTATAAGATCGTGATCCATTTAGTTAGGAACAAGATGATAACTAATAAACAATTAATTATAACTCTCGTACGTCATGAATTATAATTGGGTTGCTTGATGAAGAGTTATAGGTTTTCCCTTTTATCTCATGAATAGTATTACTATTACTCATCATTTGAGTTCGTGTCTAGTGCCAGCCATCGATAACAGATTTTTTTTGCAGAAATCCATACAAAACCATGTACCCATAGTCATTCTCACAAAATCGACTTGGGATTTGCACACAAAATTTGAAAATGGAAGACTCTAATTTTCATACCTAAGAGAGAGAGATCAACTCAGGGATCGATAAAACATAAGCATTGTAGAGAAGCTGGAGTGAAAAGTCTACAACCGTTCCACAACCATGGTGTGAACATGTCTCATCTGCAGATGTACACACTCTGGAAAGGGGTTTGTTGATCTTGTCAACATACAAATACCCCAACACAATCATCAAAGCTTCATACCCTACTCTCCATCTGTTTAACATCTCAGTGATCTTGTATTTCAACCTTGATTGGGTTTCCCCAAAGACCTTGGCTTTGGAGAGAAACTCCGTAAAATAAGGTTTGTGCATGCTCAGTATGTAGTGGTGCAAGGAAACAACACACTTTCCCACCATGACTTTAGCATCATTGCAATTGAATGAAGAAGAGGAGAGAAGAAGGGACCGTAAGTTTTCACTATGTATGTGTAAATCATTCACATTTGGTGTGGACATGGAGGAGGAACAAGAGTAAGTATATATAGTTGTTCCTTCACATATTCCATTTCCATTTTACAAAATGATTCTCAGTGAACCACTTAACTGTGTCATGGTAAACAAATTAAGAAGAAACAAATTTAGTTCTTTAGAAGAGCTTAATTGTGTCATGGTAAACAAATTAAGAAGAAACAAATTTAGTTCTTTAGAAGAGCTTAACTGTGTCATGGTAAACAAATTAAGAAGAAACAAATTAAGTTCTTTAGAAGAGCAGGATCAATGGTGGATATGCGATGCACAAGATAAGAAAATAACATGTAACTGTAAGGGTATCATGACCTAATAGCAATAGTTCCCTCCCATAATAAGAATGCCCATCATCTTCATAACATACTCGGTACTGGGAGTTTTCTTGTGTGTCTTTTGTATGCCTTCCATAGTAATGGCGACCATCATCTCATCCATCATCTTCATAACCTGCTGGGTATTGGGAGTGTTCTGTTGTGTCTTCGACACCAGTCCATGCACTTATTGTGGTGCCTAATCATGAGATGCCATGATGATTAACAATGAGTACACAAATAAATTCTTATAACAATCTAGTATGGTAAGTGTAGATAGTGGCAACCATGTGCAATGGTGAGCATTGAGCAAAAAGGACACATATTTTGCATGACAAATATATTGCCTAAACATGACACATGGCGAGCCTCTACTTTTTGATAAGTTGTGGTTATGATATTTTATTCCTAGTTGATTATGGCGTGAATATTCATGAAATGGTTTATCATGTATCATTTTATAGTAGTATTTCACGAATTTTATTTGTTTTCTCTTACTGAAATGAAGATAGAAAGAAAAAAGATTAATTTAAATTTGTGATCAATGCAACTCTTAGAGAAACTCAAACCTATGGTAAAATGGAAGAAAACTGATTAAGTATTTGTGCTTAGAACGAGATGTATCAATGTATATAATATGTTCCTATAAATTATTGGTAGTTAAAAAGATGTAAACTATGGTACTACAAGCAATAGAAGGAAAACGAGAAGTCTAAAGGTTAAATGGCAAGTGACAAGTTGGCCATCTTTGACCATACCAATGCTTGATATAATTACATGTATTTATACCTTGTCCCCGCATTTCACCCTTATCTAAGCCAGGCCCTGCATGGATCCAACATATCTATGAGAAGAACATCATGTAATCAGTTTTATATAGTTTTATCCACAACAATAACATGTCACCTACATCGGAAAGATGAAAATTTGATAAATCCATGGATCCAATTTTAGATTGTTGTTTGTCTATTTGATTGCAACAGCAAGACGAATTTTGGAATTTTTTGTTCCCATTCAGGTCGGGTTGCACATTTTTTCTTAGTTTGTTACAAAGTTTCCGTGTGACTTTTATTTTATGTATCTATGGACTTTTAATTTATATGTGTCAAATTCTAAATTTCTGTGCATCGAAAAGTTTCCCATATCTTTTATTTAATATATCTTGGAACTTTTAATTTATGTATTTCGATGTAGTTTTTCCTATTTGCTCCTTTGCACGCAATATAACTCAAAAAATGTGCATGTTTGGTGTCTAATTGTTTGTATTTCATTTTTTTCATGGATATCAATATATATTATGAGTTAACTTTGAGTTTTGTGGAGTTAGAGTTGACTTTGAGTTAGAAGGTTCATGAGTCCAATCCAATAATGAGTTATGCAACTTTGTTAAGGAGCATTTAAGAATCTTTCTAAGAAGTGTAAAAGAAATATAAGAGTCCATGGTTCCTTTCAAAAATTTATATGTATATGGAATAATCAAATTCTCCTTTCATAAGCTTGTTTTTTGTTTCATTCATTGTATACATCTAGTTTTAATCTATAGATGAACATGATTGTCTTTGTTAGGTTTATGATTGTAATGTTGTTGGTGTTTTCCTTCGGAAAAATATTGTCTTTTTCTATGACAAACAAATCACATCGCTTCCCATATTTTGTTGTCTATTTACATGTTGTCATAGTCCACTTGATATGCTTCTACTAGAAATGGTCTTTGTATATGCTGAGATTTAGTACCCTACCGTTGGAATGAAAATCACAGCTTACTGTTTCCTATAATGATATTGTTTAACTGCTGGGAAAATGTTGAGCATATATTGACTATCATGTATCATTTTCTTTGCTGAATGCAATAGCTGGGCATTCTCTTTTCTGATTTTTATTCTATTTGAGCACCTCTCCAAATTTTAAATTAGACTTCAATATTTTCCATATGTGAACTTGGCTTAAAAATGTTGATGTCTTGTAGCACACAATCTATGATCTTTATGGGTTCACATCTCCAAATTTTAAATTAGACTTCAATATTTTCCATATGTGAACTTGGCCTAAATATGTTGATGTCTTGTAGCACACAGTATATGATCTTTATGGGTTCATAGGCTTCGGTATTGTTTTGATACCATGTTGAAAATGGGACTTATGATAATTGTTAAATCCATTTTAACCCAACAATGCCACCTTTTACTCTATTGGGGCTTAGGATTTTTGCTAATGTTTATTTTGCTTTGAAACAACTAGCAATACCAAGTGGTTAACAACATGGTCCCATTTCAACCACAATTTTTTTTTAAGATTACTTAAATTTTAAAAAATATAAAACAATATAAAAACCAATAAAAATTGTGTAAAAATTTAAGTAATAAAAAGATAGATATTTAATGAAATCCATTCGATAACTTGGTAATTTTGTAGTAACAGAATGTTTCCTATTACAATTTTGTGGCATAAGTATCATATTTCTATATCTTCTAGCTTATAGCAATAGTAGTAGCTATTAACAGCTGTAGGGACATGTCCACCTTATGGCCCTTGTTTATATTTATAAAAAATGTCCCTTGTTATCATTGAACTATAAGCCAATGGACTAGTGAATTCAAGTGGTGTGCAACTTGTTATATGAAAATAATGTGATGCATTGATATTTTACTCTAGATGGGGAACTATGTGGGGATGATACAGAATTTGTTAGGGTGATTCAATGAATTTATTGTTTCTCGCAAATGGACCACAAATGTTATTGATTTATTACTCTCTATTGTACTTTTAAATGCATGGGTTTTTTTAATGTTGTTCCATCTTCTTGCATCTCAGATAAGAATGACAATGGATAGATTTCATTTATTGATTTGCGACTTATAGATTTCAAGAGATTGAAATGTTTTAAATATGTTCTAAATGCCATGCAAGTGTGTTGGTTGTCCAAGATTCAATTATATGATTGGTAATGAGGAAGCGATTTTGTCACATTCTGAAAAATGATCATTCAATAAAGCTAAGTACTTGGGTGTCAGATTAGCAAAGTAAGAAATGCATAAAGCTACACATTGGGAATTTCAGGGAAAAAAATTATGGCATGAAAAGCGAATACAAGTAGTACATTCAATCATGTGTCATGCACATTATGATGTGTTTAAAAAGTAATATAGTACACAAGTGTTTTGCAACTTTGCATCAAATGATTAATTGTTTTTAACACCAAGAGCTCAATGATAAGCATGGAGGGATTGGTTAATGGAAGGGAAATGCAGTTCAAAGTATTCATCTAGAGTATATAAACATTTTATTAAATTTCATTTGTACTTTTACAAATTAAATCTAAACCTCAAACTTACAAATTAATTTTATGCATTCTTTGAATGCTTTAAAGAAATTATATATGTATATGCATATGTATATTTTTTTTTTAGGAATTTGATTTTACTCCTGTGTTGAAAAAAACTATTCTAAATAGAAAAATTTATTTTACATTTTGTATGACATAACACTCTAGAAAGATTTAGAAATTCAATAAAGTAAAATAAGCTTGAAAATACATTGAATAAGTGCCAATGAGTATTTTGATGCATTTGAATGAGAAGATGGTCATGAAATTTGAGAAAGGAAACAAATTTGAAGATAAGTTGAAAAAATTTAACCAAATGGAGCATATTACAATGTGCTCCACAAACACGTAGATTTTGATCAATTCTTCCAAATTTGGACGCTTTGGATAATTTTTTCAAACAAGATAGTAATAGGTATGTTGTTAAGAAACACGTATCAAATAGTATAAGTCTAGAAGCATCTTTCATGAACCCCATTCAACCGAGTCACTGAGCGGGTATTTGTTAGAGTTAAGAAGTTAATAAATAGGACTTTAGAAGAGATAATCAGAACCCTTGATTTGTGCTCTTTTTCAACAGTACAACTCTAGTTGTCTACATATAAATATTGGTTAGATTTAATTCCAAAGACAATATGTTTTGCATATTCTTCTTTGTTCTCAAGGCACAATGACTGTAATATGTGAGTTTTATGTTTTTTGATTTAGTATCAGATCATAGAACTTGGTAAAATTTTGAAGTGTGTTTTGTCTAGTCATTGTTGAGGGAGAGTTGTTGTTTGAGTTGTTATTTCAACAAATTGTTGCGCATAGAAGTGAACTTTGTTCTATTTAGTTTCTGAGTAAGGGATATTTTTTCAAACAAATCACGATGTAGATTGCTGGAATCTTATGTAAAGAAGAAGAGTCACTTTCAAAACCGTGGATGTGCTAATCTTATTGAGAAGAGAGAATGAGGTTAGAGCCTTAATATATTTTGAATTGTTGTGTGGAAAATCATGAATAAAAGATTCATCTTTGGAAGTAGCAACAATTATATGTTGAGGAGAATACCCATAAATTTATTGTTATTGATGCTTAAAGTGGAGGAATTTCCAAGTTAGAAAGTGCCACTATTGCAAGAGCCATGTAGTAGACCCAAATAACCTACCAAAAATGCTTATTAAAAAAAATTGCAAACATATGATTCTTTCATATAAATTTGGATAAAAAATTCCATAATAATTCATCTGTAATCTAAAACAATGAACAATAGTAAAATACGTAAATAGATCCACTTCTATGACCAGATAGATGTTTTGCACTGAAACTAAACTTCCAACCTCCGCTTCCCTTGTTCCTCCCCTTAGCCTTCCACTACGGTATTCGAAAAATTGGGAACCTAACATCCGACGAAAAACTTTTATCCACACTTCCACCTCCCTCCTTCCACCTTTTTGGATTCCACTGCGGACTATGGAACTCATAAGCTTAACATGTGGTGGAGTTCATTCGTTCATACTTCCTCCTTCCTCTTTCTTCCCTCATGCTATGAACTACGGAACTTGGAAATCTAAACATTCTTAAGGCTTTGAACTTTTGTCTTCCTCCTTTCCACTGTGTGGATCGCGGAAGTCTTAACAACATTAATACTTTAATATTTTCTTTCCGCTTTCCACTGTGCGGATCATGGAAGTCTTAACATTAATAAGGTTTTAATCTTTTCTTACTGTTTTCCACTTTCCATTGGGTGGATCGCGGATCGAAAAAGTATTAACATTATTAATACTTTAGCATTAACCTTCCAGTTTCCTCTTTCCACTGTGTGGATCGTGGAAGTATTAACCTTCTTAAGACTTTAACTCTACTTTCTGCTTTTCGCCTTCTGCTATGGGGATCGCATAAATCTTAAAATTATTTAATAATTTCCTTAAATTGTTTGCTTTCCTCTTTCCGTTGTGCGGATCACAGATCGTAGAAGTCTTAGCATTCTTTTAGATTTTACTTAACCTTTTTTATTTCTACTTTTTTCTACGTGGATCGTGGATCACGGAAGTCTTAATACTTTTAAAACTTTAAGCTTTAACTTTTTTATTTTCATTGTGTAGATCACGAATCAAGGAAGTGTTAACACTTTTAAGACTTAAATTTAACTTTGAGCTTTCTATTTTCCGCTATGTAGAATGCAGATCGTGGAAGTCTTAACACTTTTAATACTTCAAATTTAACTTTATGCTTTCTGCTTTACGCTGTGTGGATTGTGGATCGCGAAAGTCTTAAAAATTTTAAAACTTAGCTTCAACTTAACCGTGTTTTGACTTCTAAAATCAGACTTCTAGTCCTCATGACTTAAACAAATGTAGTGGAAACCCAAAGATATTCAGATGCAAGAAAATACAAGAACACTTAACCAAGGTAAACCATACTAGAAATTTATGACAACATTTCACACATTCAGCTCAATCATAGTTAAAATAAAGGACTTCCACACTGATGGAACTTGCAGGTAGAAACGCAAGTGTAAAAAACTCATTCATAACTCCAAGTGTTACCCATAAACCTCACCAAGCTTGGGATGGTTCAACCTAGAGAAAAATGCAGGCCTCCCCACTGAAAGAAAATACACATGGTGATTCAACTAGGGAATACATAAAGTCGTACACAATCATTTAACTACAATGTTTTCACTAGCCAACCTAAGGAATTTTTTAACAATACAACAACAAGTAAAGCGTACATTCTTGCACTACTGTCATGCCTTAAGCTCATGATTCAAAGAATAACATGCAGTAAACAAATAACTCTGTATATAATAAAAACCTATCTGTTTTCCCAAATGTATTCCAAATAGCGTATTAGTTCATAAACATCATTAACATCAACAAGGCTAAGCTACAATTGCATTTTTTCACTGACATTAAACACATCTTGAACATGAACAAACATACCCAGAGTTCAATAACAAATAAAAGGAACAATAATCAGTATGGGAACCTATTGAAATGTGATCCACAATGAAAAGGGAACAACCATGTTCCACCCAACAATATATTAGGCACATATCTCTCCGTCCTCAATCACCCCTAAGCTAAACTATGCATCCCAAGAGTGGTGACATTCAAAACTTAGTTCAATATCTTTAGTGAGAAATCCTTTCCTAATAGATAGTTCTCACAAAAAAATCAATTCATTCCTCCAACATACTCACCTACGTCCCACCTCCTAGCATATGCTTCCTTATTTATTCTCCATTATTTTTCTTAGGTCTTTTGCAGCTAACGACCAATTCCCCCCGGGAATTTTTGCTCCACTACCTCTTGATTCCCTAGGGTAGGTCTAGCACCATCATGGAATTCCCATGCTTCGTGAAACTATTCTGAGAATGACCCTTCACGTCCCCCACTCCTGCATGCATAGTTTCCTCATTCAACGTGGTTGTCCCTATCATTCAGATTTGTATTCCAATCATAATGTTTTAGTTACATTTGTCCTTCAAGGACCTATTGGCATATTCTAGGTCTACAGATCACATTTAAACAAAACAAAAATAAAATAGTCTTTCAAAAAATTATTACAAAATTTTGGGATATTATATCCTTTTCCCCTTAATGTAACACTATCCACGGTGTTCTCAGTCTTCTTCCATAATTTCTAGAAATAGACCTAGGTACTTCTTTCGTAGGGAATCTTCCAATTCCCAGGTCAGCTCCTCTGGGATAAAGTGCTTCCATTGCACCATAACTCGTGCAAAAACTCGGTTTCGAAGCACAGTTTATTTCTAGTCTAGAATGCGCACAGGTTCAACCTAGAACTTTCCCTTCAGTTCCACTTGTACCACATGTCGATCGATGATGTGAGTGGAATCATATACATATTTCTTTAGTAATGAAATATGAAAAAAATTATGAATTCTTATATGCCATGGGTCCAGTCCTTTCCATGACTTGGAAGGGTCTACAGAACCGTGTTGGAGACATTTACCACCATAGACACTCTTTTTGGTCAATTTGGCCTAGTTAAACAACTATCTTAAGTATTATTGACTTAATTGACATCAGAGGAGTACTAGATGACATCAGCTAGATCACACCCATGCCTACCTCCAGTCAAGGAGGCCAACTTAGCCTTCTCCTACATTCAGGGAGGCTAAGTAGAGCACTCTGGGGGTGATCTGAGTGTCATTAATGCACCATATTTCTAATTGATGGTTACAATAAGTTAAACATAGCAGTGAAGGCACCTTCCTTCATTAAATTGATTATTTAATGAACTAGAGTCAACAGGGGTGCCTCCAACCACTTCTAATGTTCAGTTACACTTCAGTTAACCTCATTGGGGTTCATTGGAGTCATTGAAGCACTACCACTTGATGGTTGGCTTGCTGTGACATGTGTTTGATCTCTTTCAGTTAAGACTCAGTCATTTATTGCACTTCAACTTCAGTTAGGGCTCAGTTGAGTCAATTAGGGTTTTGATTAGTGGTTAACTTGAGTGTTGACTGTGGCTTACATTTAGTTAAGATAGACTCACTCATTCAATTCAAATGACCTCCTTAGGAATTTGAATTGCTTTGTCATTCATCCTTGTAGCATGATCTTTTATTGTATTACTCGTTCTTTGTGTGAATATACAGAGCGGCTACTCATTTTGTAGCCCTATTACACCATTTTCATGACTCATTTGTTATTAATATTTGATGAGACTTGTGTTTAGTCCCTATATCACTATGTAAGATTAATATTGTATCAGAGCTCACAGCAGGATGAAGCTCAGATCTCTAGAAAGCAAGGTGTTTGACAGATCTTGCATGAAAATTGAGCAATAGCTCAAAAATTCAGCACTGCACCAGAAGCCAAGGCTTACCACTTAATACCCCAAGTAAAGAACTTGTTGATCAAGCTTGCTTGATTGACTATGTTGGGTGTGATGAAAGCCTAAAATGTGCAGGCTGTCCGAACTTACATTGCCCTTTTTGTTGTGATTTTCAGGTTTTCTACATGTGAAGCATTCGCCCCAGCAGATCCAGATGGCCTCCTTAGTAGATATTTTGACTCCATTCAATTTCCACTCATGGAAAGGAGACATGGAGATTCAGCTGCACTCCAGTGGACTCTATAGAATCACCATGGACACTAAGGATGAGCCTGGTTCTGCCATAGACAAATCAAGATTCTTGAACAACAAGGATGAAGCATTCAGGTTCTTCTGCCTCTCTATTTCCCAGGATCTTCTTTCCATCTGTTGGGATTGAAGACTCCAAAGGAAGTTTGGGACAAATTGGAAACCCTATATGGAAATCAGGATTATTTGAGAGTTTACCATCTTGAAAATGAATTGATGTCTCTCCGTCCTTCCAATTTCGAGACATTGAATGACTTTTTCACAAAGTTCAAGCACACTGTCTTACTCTTGAAGCAATCCAAAGTGGAGAAGGTGGATGATCAGCTCATCCTCACCATACTATCCAAACTTGGAGCTGATTATTCATTTTTTTTCTCTACATTCTATGTGGGGAAGCTCACAACCCCTGGATGGAATATGCCTACACTCAATGCCTTCATTGAGTCCCTAACAAGTGAACATGATAAGCTTGTCAAGATCGGGATCATTAGATCCTCCCGTGATAAATCCCTCCATGTCTCGGGGCCCAAAGATATAAAGGGTAAAGGAAAGCAGTAGAAGAACCCAAAAAACTAAATTCAAAGCTCCTAAGCCTAGAGTTGAAAACCAGTAGCATGATGAGTCTTCCAGCTCAATCAAGAATAAAATAAAAGGGCACCATGGAAAGGAAAAAGTCAAGTGTTCATACTACAGGAAGGGCTTCCACCCTGAACATGCCTGCATGAAGAAGATTCTTGATGAAGCTACCTCTCTCTTTGAAAGAAATTACATCAATCTTTCAGAAAGCTTTTGGAGGAGAGATCAGCAAGATCAGGAACCACAACATGAAAAATGTCATGCCCTCATTGCAAGCACTTCAAAGTCCAAAGCACTCTTGATTGATTCTGGAGCTTTGAACCACATGATGGCTGAAAGAGACTCATTTTCATCCTTGGAGACTGGAAAACCCATCCTCATCCACATGGGAGATGACTCCACCATCATTTCAGAAGGACAAGGTATGGTTGATCTTGAGAATGGCTATTTTTCAAATTTTTTGTATGTACCATCTCTGGCATCAAATCTCCTTAGTATCTATAAGATGACACATACAAGAGTTCCTAAGAGAGTTTATTTCAGCCCAAATTATGTCTAGATAATGGATTTTTCATCTGGGAAACTCATTGCTAAAGGCCTGGCACACCATCATGCAAAAGCCTATGAGTTCTCTCACTTTGTTGCAGATGCAAATCCCACCGCTCTGCTAAATCATGGAAATGAAGTTAGTAGGATATGGAATGAAAGGTTTGGCCATCTAAATTTCAAATATTTGCAGCAATTACAAAAAAAATCCATGGTTGAAGGCCTCCCGGTCATCAATTAAACCACTAGAAATTGCAAGGGCTGTGTGATTGGAAAACACCCTAAGCACAAGTTCGATCGGGGGAAGGCAAACCGAGCTACATGCATATTGGGGCTGATACATTATGATATCAGTGGCTCGATGCCTATCACATCCATGAATAGATCAAGGTATATTCTGAATTTTATTGATGATTTTTCAAGGTACACATGGGTCTTCATTCTCAAAAAGAAGTCTGAAGTATGTGAAAAAATTTCTGAACTGAAGGCCTTAATCGAGAATGCCTTTGGGCTTAAGATCAAGATATTGAGATCTGATAATGGTGGGAAGTATGTCAGTAATGATTTGCTACACATATGCTCCCAAAGTGGTATTCAGGTCCAACATTCAATTCCCTACACTCCCCAGCAGAACGGAGTAGCGGAAAGGAAGAATCAGTTTCTCAAGGAGATGACCACCTGTATGTTGGAATCAAAGAAGTTGGCTGCAAATTTGTGGGATGAATCCATGCATTCTGCAACATACATTCAGAATAGGTTTCCACACTCATCCATGAAAGGGAATACCCCTTTCTAAGCATACTTCGGACACAAGCTGGATGTGTCGAACCTGTGGGTGTTTGGGTCCACTGCATGGGCCCAGATTCCACTTGATAAAAGAAGGGCTTTGCAACTGTAAAGCATAGAATGTATGTTTATTGGGTATCCTGATGAATCAGAAGGTTTCAAGCTGTTGGATATCAAAACAGAATAGATCATCATAGAGATAAGTGTCAAGTTCGATGAGCCTCTTCAGGAGGTGGAACTAGTGAAGGAGAAAACTGTTGATTTTCCTTCCTAGTCTATTGAATATTTGGATGATTAAATTGGGGGTGATGACCCTGATTTGGATCCTTTGATTTCTGATATCAGTGTGCAGCAAATATCAGATGCTGAATCAGAACCTGAAGTACAAAATCATCTTCTCACATGGGCCCAACAGACACTCTCCTTCGCAGGAGATAACATTGGAAATCCAAATGATCCAAGGAGAACCCGGTCTGATTTCCAAAGAGTAGGTATTGTGCTCTCTTGTACTGATAATTTGCTATCCAAAACTTGCTATTTGATGATTAGTTCAAACCCAAAATCCTACTACCATGCTCGGAAGGATCCAAGATGGCAAGTTGCCATGGATGAAGAGATGAATTCTCTTCAGAAAAACACTACTTGGAAGCTAGTTTCTCTTCCTCTGGGAAGGAAATTGGTTCAGTGAAAGTGGGTGTTTCAGACCAAGGTTGCTGCTGATGGTAGCATCTACAAATATAAGGCAATGTTGGTGGAAAAAGGTTTCTCTAAGGTCTAAGGTGTGGACTACCATGAGACCTTTGCACCAGTTGCGAAGTGGATTGGTTACTTTGGAATGGATTCCATCCGTAAGCCACAGGATTATGGGTGGGAGGTGCAGTATAAGAGGTCCCGACCACCCCAGTAAAAAATGGGGTATGAAAAATAGGAGTAGGTATCCCTCCGCTAAACAACGAAAACGGAGAGCTCGTGAATGGGGCCGAGATCGGAGTTTGAAAACCTTGCCCGTAAGGGTTAGTGTTTCCAAACTGCACTCCTACATAAGAAGGTGATGGGCCTACGTATGGAGTGGATGGGGGAATATTCCCCCCATTCCAAGGAAATCCTTGGACACAAGCTGAGGATCCTACTGGACCACTTTGGGAGGTGTGTGTGAAGGAGGAAGGAATAGTAGGTATACTAGGAATCCCAGTAACCATGCCACCAGAAGCACCTGCTAGGCTTGTGGGAACCAGCGGTTGAACCAGCCGGCTCGCTAGAGTTAAGGCTGTAGTAGGTATGCTATATCTAGGGGAAATTACTGGGGGAGGTAGTACCCCTTCAGCCGGAAAGGCTGAGGTGAAAACAAAAGAACTTTCTCCCGCAGTAGACATTATCCTGCCCACACGGACACCTAACACAGGTGAATCAAAAGGTTGAACCTGGACAATCATAGGATAATTTAAGTCAGTCAAGGGTGTATTAAAATTCCTTTCAAAGTCATCAGCTTGCAAGCCTTCTATCTCAATTGTATTAAAATAAAAATGGTTTTCCCTAAGTTTTGGTTCACCCGGAACTTCACTTACTCCTATCGTTTCAAATGAACCATCTGTGTCCAATCTCCACCTTTGAGTTGGAGGTGGAGGTTCCAATGTAATGAGAGGAGGAAGGTTTTTCAACCTCCGTGAACTTCTAATAGGCTGGTCCTCCATGATTGTAAATTTGACAATTCGAACCCTAAGGTCGGATAAACATAGACAAACCATAGAGCAATCACTACGAAAACTCCTAAAGTCTCAACAGTCAGCAAGGGTAAAAGATATGCTTTCCCGAAGAAAGCTAAAGAACAGTTACTTGGCATCCTTGAAGAGGTTCTTAGGCACAAGTGGAGGAATCACCCAATGCCCTCCTACACTTTCAACAATGGTTACCTTCCAAGCCCGTCCAAGGTGAACCAAAAATAGCCTTCCGGTTTACCTAGGTATGAACCCTAGATGTCAAGAGACTAGAGGCTACCTTAATTATACCAACAGTCTAGGGGGATAGTCGCAAGCCTAAATCATACACATGGGCAGGGTAGATGAGCTCAAAACTCTATCTAGGAAAGAATCCCCAGATGCGTAAAAGTACTGATTTACGTTTAGATAAGGAATGGGAGGGTTATCTTTTCAGTCCAATGCCTCCGCGCGGCCTCGTGCTTGACTCCTGTTTGAGAGGAGCTTCCCAGATACTATCGATAAAGAGAAGGATTTACCTATCGATTGGTCCACTATGTCTAAATTTTAATACTTATGGGAATTTTACACTTCGTATCCCACAAGTCTAACCTAAGCTAGTAGGTGTATGGCCCTAAAAAATAAAAATTACTAATAGATTTTAATTATTGCGTTCATTTTAAGGGCTATTTTTTACTCTGAAGGCAAGTGGAGTGAAAGACTATGATGTTTTTGACTCGATAAGAAATATAAAAAGCGAAGGTGTATACTTCCAAAGCAAAATATCACTTAAAAAAAAAAAAAACTTATTTTCTTTTTGTAAATGTAAATTGATGAAAATGCAACGATAAAGAGAACACTAAGACTATATTTTTGTAGTTTTTTGAGATTATATTTTAAAAACTGAAAAAAAAACTACTCTATGCAAAATCAAATGCAAAAGCTTCTAAATGTTTTCTTTTCACTTTTTAAAATGCTCAAAGACTACTATGCACCTAAATGCATGAAACTTGAGTATGCTTGAATTAAACTAACTGTATAAAGTAAGCAAAGTGAAGTAAATAGATTAATAAGACCAAATATCAACCACCTAAGGAGGACTTGGAACCCTAGCTTGGGCGGACATAATGAAAGAAAATCACTGAGATCAAACAAAGGCAAGTGACAAACCAAAAACTATTCGAAAATACAATGGGATATACAGTGTCTAGAACCCTAATCCCTGATTCAGACAACCAATCACTTGAACCTATAAACCAAACAGGAAAATCCACTTCAAGCTGCTAACAGAAAGACAATCCAAACAATAAGAACTCAATGGATTTACAAGAAATCAGAGGGTGTGGCCAACAAAGTCATCAAACTCACAGTGCAATGCTTATAAGGAAGACCAACTAGCAAACAAACTTTAAAGAGGGATAGGGACAAGCAAACCCTAGCCCAAAAATTTCAATGCTCAGGCTTGTACACGACTATGTATAAGGGCAACCCATGTACCATACGTGAATATCCTAGAGAGAAACCCACATACACAAGCCTATGTACGCGATTGTATGCAAGAGAAACTCGCGTACAGGTGCAAAATTTTCTAATAAAAAGAAAAAATTTCAAGGTCTTCAAACACCACTCTAAGCATGAACCAAGATAGGACACCACACATAGAATCAAGGAAAAGACTGGGCAATAGTCAACATAAATAACCCACAGCAGTATGGGCTCCCCAGTTGAGTCGCCAGTTTTGTTGTTCAGGAATAAACACCCTTATAACCTAGGGTTTGGGGTTACCAACGTACTTCTAAAACTTGCAGACAATCAGCTTTAAAGTACAGAAAAGGAAAAGGAAGAAATGTTGAACTCACTCGATTAACGACGGTTGATCCAAGCTTTCTCTTCTCCCGCTCTGCTTCTCTCCAAAGCTTTCAGGGATGCATCTCCTTCACCTGCAAAGAGAAAATTCTCTAGGTACAATATTATACATGTATATATGACGAGTTAGATGAACAATATATAGAGTGCTTAATAAAAAATATTCATCAAACATGATACATGAAAGAGACTCAACACAAAGTTGGAAGAAGAATTCTCTTTATTAACAATAGTCAAAGAGATAAGTGTACAACCCAATGCCTGAGACAAGGACTCCTCTACAACCAAAGGATTCTAAGTTTTTCTGCTCCAAAGACTTTTGAAGATATACCACCAGCATAACTTTGCTCTCCAAATATGATTTATTAATGCCCTCCCCAAGGCCTCTATTTATACTTTGGGAAATAGGGTGGTTTCGAAGGTTGAGGAGGTTGAGACAGTTGAGATAGTTAATGATTAGGGCTCAACAAATCTCCATTAATTGTGTTTTATTATTTTTAATGTCGAATGGATGTGTACACGACTATTGATACTGACAACCCGCATATGACACATGAGTTGCTATAAGGGAAACCCATGTAAAGATCTGTACGCGGGTTGCAATGAAGATACTCGCGTACAGTATGTGGGATGCTGTGGAGATAGTCGTGTATGCATGTGAGTTGCTATGGAGATATTCGCATAAAGAAATCAACATATAGAAAGGTAAAATGGAAAGCTAGTTGGTTAGTGAATGCATCTCATGTCATGCCCATCTATAGTGTTTAGGCAACCTTCAATCCATAAGTGTCCTTTTGTGTACCAACATATGAAGTGTCGGCACTCAGACTGAGAAGTGCCATTTGGGTTGATAACACACTACTATACAAAACTAAAAAAAAATCAAAATCATCCCACCATCTAGATTCTATAGAATAATTAGTAAGAATTGTTTGCACTCCCAATGTATATAACATAAACAATTGCATTTGTAAGGGTATTACATTTGTCGCCAAAATTCAAATGGAAAACGTACGGGTTTAACCAATTAAATATTCCCTGATCTTTTTTTGATATGGAAATTAAAATTATGCATAGACATTAATAAACACAAAAAAAGTATCTATCAATCTATAGACATATGTTCAGACACTAGTGTTGGGAAACCTATATGCAAGTTAATTAAAGCTAACATACAGAGTGTTCAATATTTATTGTCAACCCAGGGAAGTATTTTATTTCAAGGATAATATGCACTATATATGCTTAAACACTAAGTTGTTGTAAGTAAATGATCCTACTTTCCTATTTAGCCATGCTCATCCCATAATCCACTTAATCTGATTTACTTTCTCAAGAATACAACCACAATTACCTTTTACGATTCTCAATCTAGAATTGAAAGATTTGGGAAATAACATCTAGATTACTCTTGCAGAAAATGAAATCCTGATTTCCAAAACCATCTAATGATTCACCCAATTATCTTGATTTAGTTATTCTAGAAATCCAAACGTCATAAATTGAATTCAGCTATTCTAGAAATTCAAAGTACAGGAATGAAATTATGCAACTATAAAAGCAAGGGAATGAACTGCAAAGATCTACGGAAACAAAAATTGAAAGGACTAGGGATGAATAGGGTTGTTACAACTATCACACAGTGCATAAGGGAAAATTACCTATACAGTCGACTGAGACACATTACCACTGCAATCTTACAAGAAATGCAATTACTGTTTATCTAATAACACACTGTCAATCAATAACTATTGCAGCTTACTATGAAGAAAGGAAATTATCACAAAATCACACAACATAATAAATACCTAATTAACTCAGTGATCCCTATGGGAAGGAAGACCCAACCTTCACATAGAGATGCTGGAAATAACACACGTTAAAACACCGAGATTTGAATCAAACTCCTTATATTAGAGATGGCAGATGAGTCATGCAACCTTAATCAGCTAATACAATAATTTAGTTAAATGTTCAACAAATGGCTCAGAATAGTTCCCCATATTTATATAATTACAGCCATAACATCCTCTTCCTATTATTGGGTAGCCATGAAGATCTCTGATGGGACATGAGAGTAAACTATGCTGTCGAGCAAGGAGAGGATGAGGATTCTTAGGATCCTTTTGGATCCAAATATTAGAATGGGATTCATTGTGAGAGAAATTTTGGAAATACCTTTCCCACTGAACATGATTACTCACAAAGGAGGAAAAAGCCCTCAGCTAAACATCACCTGAGAAAGGAACGGGATTCGAATGGTGGTCCAAAGGACAAGCCATCTCATTCAAATTAAGCTCACACAACAAATTCTGGTCCTCAAAATCACTACCCATAAATGTTTCCAAGAATTTCGTCGAGGTTGCTATTTCATATGACCTCCCTTCTTTCATAGCCCTTAGTTTAAACCAAATAAACTACTCAAATAAAAACACTAGGTAAGAGGAGGATGGTACTCTGGTGCCCAATAATTCCTAAGAAAGAGCATACAGCTGGTCTTTTTCCACCTACATAGACTTGAACTTTTTCAGCTTCCTTAGCTCCTTATGTAGTTCTTCCTCACAGAGTTTCTAGGTCATGAGTTCTTCTGTCCATTTTTCCTTCAATTCCCTAATGGTCTTTCTATGTTCGACAAGGAAAACCATCCCTTCCTGATATCTCTCCACCTGGCTCCTCCACTTCCTTACTTCTATTCTCAGGATCGAGAGCTCTTCTGTAAGCTTCAATATTTCTTCTTCTTCAAGATGTTCTTCCTTATCAGAATCCAGATTGATAAAATTTTGAGGAAGTTTGGTCCATACCTTATCATCTGATGTGCCACATTTAACATCCTGCACTTCTGAGATCACTTTTGGGGGTGTTGGTTCTTGTGTAACAGCATCCATTCCTGGAATTTCTTCTGCAACAACTTCAACCATAGGTAGTCCTAAAACAACTTCTGGGGATGTTGGTTCTTGTGTAACAGCATCCTCTTTTTGGGGTTCTCCTATAGCAACTTCGGTAGCTAATTGTGAGGATGTTGGTTCTTGTGGAGCAACTTCCTCCTGAATTTTAATCTCCTTATCTACCTGATTATCAGCTGCAACTTCAATAGGGGGTTGGAAGGCTGCTGGTTCTTGTGTAACAGAGCCTTGCCCATCTCTTTCTTCATGTTGCTGCGATTGTAGAGTTCCTTTTATGTCTTTTTCCATATGGAGCTATTCCTCAAGGATTTCAGTATCGCTCAAGGATTGTGATTGCGTTTGTTCATCCTCCCCTAAATCCAAATCAGGAATGATATCCAGTTTGGGTTGGATTCTTGTTGCATCCTAAGAGTCTCTACTGAAATTTCCAAGGATGTTTGTTCTTGTGTAGCAACATCTAGGTTTACTTCCTCATCATCTTGCTATTGGGATTCCATTTCTATTATCTCTGTGTCATGAGATGGATCAGGAGTCATAGTGCAAATTTCTTCATTGAATTCCAAAATGTTTTCAGGCATTGGTTCTTCTTCTTCCCCCATTTGGGTGGCCACTTGAAGAAGAACATTCAAGGATGTTGGTTCTTGTGTAACATCGTCTTGTTCGACCTCATCATTGTTCTGTTGTTGGGGTTCCATCCCTATTAGTTATGTTCCCTAAGAAGGTTCAGGGGTCACAGTGCAAACTTGTTCAGCAAAATTAGGAATAATCTCATCCTACGGTTCAGCTGTCCCGATATCGGTGGAAATTTCAATAGGAATATTCAAATATGTTGGTTCTTGTGTATCACCATCCTGTTCATCTGCTACTTCCTTTTGCTAGAATCTCTCTTGGGAAGCCTCACCATCTTTCCCATCATGTTGTCCCTATTCTTCCACAGCTATAGGTGCGAGTTGTTATGTTACAAAGGCATGAACTATAACCTTGTAACTTGAATGGTTAAAGATTTCTCCACACATAGGACAAACTAGTATTTCTTCCTCATCACCAGCCTCAGCAGGAGTTGATCCCTCTAATTGGTTTGTAGCTTCAACCAATGTGTGCATCTTCCTTTCACTCTGTTTCCCCCATGCTTCCTTCCAATTTTCTAACTCCTTCCAGAGTGATTGTACTTCCTCCTTTAATAGCCCATTTTCATACATAAGTCCTTCAATTTGAGGTTCTTATGGGGCATCATTTTATTTGGATTTAAGAATGGGGAACTCGATTTGTGCTTCTAGGGTTTCCCATCTTTCCCATGCTGCTTCTATTGCTATAACTGACCTAGTTCTTTTTTGTCTTATTGGTGGTGATGCGTGTATTTCATCTTTTGATCTCCTTATTTTTCTCTGTGGTGCTGGAACTTCCAGATTTGCGGCTGATGTAGAAGGGATATCCTCTGTTTCGGCATTTTCTTGTTCTTCCTCAATTAGGGTTCCTCCCCATTCAGGAGAAGATTCAATGGTCAACACCTCCATGTTTTCTTCTGTTATCATAGCTCTAACATCTTCAGTTTCAACTGTCGCAGCATCTAATGCTGCTCCAGTTTCAGCCTCTATTGTCAAAGATACCCTATTATTTAGTCTTTCCACGGGGTTTTCTTGTATATTCTCTCCCAATTGTTCTACTTGATCTCTTGACTTATCCTCCGATCCAGTCTCATTCCCCCACCAACTAAATTGGAAGGTCTCCGAACCTCCTGTTTCTCTGAATTCCCCCCCAACTATGAATTGGCAGGCTCTTCTTAGTTTTGAACAGGCCCCATGAGTACAAGTAGTTCTATTTCCTCTTCTATTGGAACACCGGGCAAAAGAACAGGTTCTTGAACTTGACCTGTAAATTGCTCCAAAGTTTGTTTTTATTGATCAAGGGCCAGTAAAATGATTAACTTAATGAGGCCATGGTGGGTAAGGGAAGAGATTGGATTCTTGGCAGTTCGGACAAACCCCGCCATATGATGTAAATCATTGAATAAATAAAATGGAATGTTTAGCAAGGCCCTGTGATGGAGATGAGATAATAAAGGAAATTCAGAGTGATAGACTATTTGATACCTACCTTCATAGGTGATATACTTCTTAAAGAAAATTGCTACTTGATTCTATGGACGAGGTAGTGATTTCAACGCTATCCCCCTCTGTGACCGTTGAATGTGCTCCCCTTCCCTAATAAAATCTTGTACTGCTGCAGGATTGGGGGTTCTTCATCCAAACCAAGCTCTGCCCTCTTGAGGAAGGCTAGTGACCTCAGCCACTATTGCTTCAGAGACTTCAATACGTAACCTGCAAACCTCTGAGTGGGTTTTTGTAAGGTTCAAGGTGAATTGTAGAGCTATCTCACGATGAAACACATTCAGATGTTGGAAGAATTCAGTCCATCCCGCAGCTTGAAAAATAGCGAAAAATTCGGCATTTATTCTGAGTTCTTGCATGTTTGGAGGTTCATGCCGAGCTGGAATACCCATGTTTATTTGCCTTCAAAAGTATATTGCAGTCCGATAGATTATAAATCCTGATAGTAGAGGTTAAAGCACAGAGTATGCATGAACAACTGAGAGTGGAGTTGGGTAAATTCGGAAAGTTTCAGAGCATGAGATTATTTGGAATTTATCCCAAATTAGGAAAGGTGGTGGTTATCAAGTCACATAATTAGTCATTAAGTCACATGAGTGGATGGTTAACGATATGGAGGTGCAATAATGGGCACAGAAAGGAAGGTATAATTAATACTGTCAAATCCAGTTAATGCTTAATCAAGTAGATAATTAAAACCATACCTCCAAAAATATGCGATGGATCGTGACCTTTGGAGAATAGTAGAGCGTGTGAAGTGCAGCCATTTAATTGTAATTATTATTACAGGGATGCTGTAATGACCTTTTTCACCAGTGAACCAAAACCATCATGTCAAATTGGTAGGAAACATGATGAATGCTGAAGTATAAATTGGAATCATCGACATCAAGAATCAGAGCAAGATCTGGAGGAGTCCCTAACCACGGTTGCAAAGAGTTCTGCCAATAATGGAGGAGTCACAGCTGCAGACCATAGAGAAATCAAATAGTTTAGCAAAGTCGCGGCCTTGGATTATAGAAAAATCAGCCAAATGTGGCGGAGTCATAGCTACCGGAAAAGGTGAAAGTGGACAATAGTAAAACAGTGTCGCAGCTGCTGAAAAAGGTGAAAGTGGACAATATTAAAACGGTGTCGAAACTGCCAAAAAAGGTGAAAATGGACAAAATTAAAATGGTGTCGTAGCTGCCGGAATGGGAAAAATGCTTTAAGCTGATAGAAGTTGACGGTGTTGCAGCTGCGTGGAATGGGATAAAGGTGGAAGTTTTACGATGTTGCAGCTGCGTGAAATGGGATAAAGGAAGAAGTTTTATGGTGTTGCAGTTGCATGAAAGGGATAAAGGAGGAATTTTTACGGTGTTGCAGCTGTGTGAAATGGATAAAGGCAGAAGTTTTATGATGTTGAAGCTACGCAAAAGGGGGTAAAAGACTGATTTTGAAGGTGTTGCAGCTACAATAGATTTATTCAAGGACTTTGCTTCTGGTGCAGGAAGTTACAGAAGGATGACCCTGGTCAACAAGCCCGATGATGACCACCACTCCTTAGATGCATCCCTACACATTTATTTATTTAAAAAAAAAATGGATCAAGTGCAAAAGAAAAATATAACAATAGCAGTAAAAAAAAATAGTTTATTTATGTACAAAGATTCATGTAAGATTTACAGCGATTAACTAAGGATTGACAGGGACAGAGAAAAATTACTACCCTTGTTCTAACTAGTAGTCTGGATCAGTTGCAATCTGTGAAGTGTATGCATCCTTTGAAATGGGCTTATGGTACATTCACAACCTATGACCATTAGCAAATAATAGTGCACGATTCTCATCATTGGTTACCAAGCGGATCGTACCATTATCAAATACTCTATCTACCATGTATGGGCCCAACCATCTTGTGCATAATTTACCCTTGAATTCTCTTTTGAATCTTGAATCGTATAATAATGCCTAGTCTCCCTCGCAGAAGAATTTCCTTTTGATGAATCGGTCATGCCAATTGGATCTCTGTTGCTGGATTAATACTGTCTAATCTATAGAAGCTAAACGATTCTCGTCAATTTCATTCAATTGATTCAATATTCTCTTCTAAGCTTCAGTTACATCTAGGTTTACCTCCATATCTGTCTTCAATGTATTAATTTCAAATTCAATCGGGAAGACAAGAATTTTCCCATACACCAAGTCATAAGGAGAGAAACCTGTAGTGTTGCACCAAGTAGTACGATATGCTCACAATGCCTCTGGAAATCTAGCAGCCCAATATCTATGATGGCTCTTGACCATCTTGGTAAGGATAGCTTCAATAACTTTGTTAGTGCTTTCCACCTGGCCATTGGCTTGGGGATGGTAAGGTGAAGTTATCCGGTGATGAATATGGTACTTTCGTAGCAGAGCTTCGAATTGATGCGACACAAACTATGGTCCTCCATCTGTAACCACTTCGTTGGGTACCTTGAAATGGGTAAAGATTTCACCATACATGAAATCGATCATAGCCTGGTCATTGGCCTTCACCAGAGCCACAGCTTCTACCCATTTCGTCATGTAGTTGGTATAGACCAAGATGTAGGATTTCTGCTTGGAATGAGGGCTGATAGGACTGACAAAATCCAAGGTCCATATATCAAATGGTTCAACCACTAATTGTGGTTGAAGAGGCATTTGATCTAATCTATTGGGCTGGCCCATCCTTTGGTAGCTATCACAAGACTGGACATATCTTTTTGCACCCCTAAAAAGGGTTGGCCAATAGTATCCCATTATCAGTGCTTTGTGTCCTATCCTCCTATCTGCAAAATACCCCCACAAGGCTCATCATGGCAAGCCTTCAAAATATGCAATATTTCATCTTCTCTTACACACCTTCTGATCTCAAGATCAGGGCCTGTGTAGAAGAGATGACCATCTACCCAACAATACTTGGCACTTTTTTGAATAATTCTCCTCTTTTCTCTCTTGGACAAATGTGTTGGAAGATTTCCTGCAGCCAAGTAGTTAGCGACATCTGCATACCAAGGGGAGTGAGTTGAAACTACAAATAATTGTTCATCTAGGAAAGAGTCCTCAATAGGCAAATTATCATCACTATTAGTAAAATAATATAAGAAAATAGCGACAACATTTTCTCTTCCAGGTATGTCTATAATGGTAATATCAAATTCCTGTAATAAAAATAGCCACCTAGTTACCCTGGCATTGGTAATAGGTTTATTCATTAGATATTTAATGGCGGAGAGGTTAGTGTGCACAAATGTAGGATATATAGTGATATAATGTCAAAATTTGTTAATGGAGTAAATAATGGCTAAGAACTCCTTCTCGGTAACAGTATAATTAAGTTCACAAGGGCTAAGTTTTTACTTATATAATAAACTGCATAAGGTGCTTGACCGTCCTGCCATCCTAAAACTGCTCCAATTGCAGTATTAGAAGCATCTGAAGAAATGTGAAAAGGCAGGGTCCAATTGGGTCCTCTTAGGATAGGAGTTGTGGACAACTTCTCCTTAAGTTTAAGAAACATTGTCTGGCATGCCTCATTCCAAATAAATTGCTCATCCTTTGGTAATAGTGAAAACAAAGGAGAGGGAAGTTTGGAAAAGTTTTCTATAAATCTTCGGTAATATCCAGCATGCCCCAAGAAACTTCGTACTTCCTTTTGAGTTACAGGAGTAGGTATATTTTTTATTACCTTGATTTTTGAGGGGTCCACCTGGATGCCATCAATAGAGATGAAATGCCCCAACACCACTCCTTCGCTCATCATCATATGGCACTTTTCAATGCTTAAAGAGAGCTAGGTCTGTTCACAGTGAGTTAAAACCTTTTCCAAATTTTTCAATGCTTCTTCAAAATCCTTGCCATAAGGAGTAAAATCATCCATAAGAATTTCCATACTATCATTAACTAATTCTGAAAATATGCCAATCACAGCTCTTTGAAATGTTGTTGGTGCATTTCATAAGCCAAAGGAAAGCACTCTGTATGCAAAAGTTCCCTAGGGACAGGTGAAGGTAGTTTTATCCTGGTCTTTAGCAGCAATCTGGATTTAATTGTACCCACTAAACCCATCAAGGAAGAAGAAGAAATTCTTCCCGGATAAGGTGTCAAGTACTTGATCGATGAAAGGCAAGGGAAAATGATCTTTTGTGTTTCCTTGTTTAGCTCTCTATAGTCCACACAAACTCTCCATTTACCATTCTTCTTGGGTACTATTGTGAGTGGAGACACCCACTCGCTGTTTGAAATGGGATATATAAATAATGCTTCCAAAAGTTTCTGAAAGTATTCCTTCAATATGTCCCTAAGATTGGGGTTCATTCGTCGTTGAGGCTAGCACATAGGCCAGGAGTCACTTTCGATATAAATATGATGGGTGCACAGATTAGAGGGAATACCCCTCATGTCTGTGTACTCCCAGTAAAATTCCCCCTTGTGTTCTTTTAAGAGACTGATCAGGCACTTCTATTCATCTAGGGAAAGGCTGGGATTAATATTCAGGGTTTTTCCAAACTCTACCTCGACAAGAACACTTTTTGAATTTTTCAATACGGGAACTATATGAGTGTCACTAACTAATGCCTCTTCTGTGATATTTTATTGTTCCTCCTCACCTAGAGTAGTATTCAGGATCTAATAAATTTTTTTATTGACAGAAGTGGTTTCACTTATGAAATTATTAATGGCGTCGTCTTCAGTTTCATCTTTCAAAGTCAAGGCCCTCCCTATTGTTAATAATGGCTGAACGCCCTCTTCTTCCTCTAGCTCCATCCATAATGAAGTTTCATCTTCTAAGCTCGGTTGACCTGGAGGATAGAGAGTGAGGTTATTTATCTCAGTACCATCTGATATGGTCATAGACCCAGATCGACAACTAATGCAAGCATCAGCTGTAGCTAACCAGGGTCTTCCAAGGATCAATGGGTATCCACTTAGCTATGACTTGGGTTGTAAAACCAAGAAGTCAGCAGGGTACTCCCACGAATCAATTGAGATAACGAGATCATCCAAAATTCCTCCAGGTTTAATAATGGATCTATCTTCCAGGTCTAAAATGGTGGGGGTTGTCCTGAGATTAGTGAGCCCAAGTTTTCTTACAATTTCAATAGTCATGACATTAATTACTGCTCCTAAGTCTACCAGTACCTTGGGTATCTATGTATTCCCAATATGTATAGTGACAGTGGGATTCCCAGGATCGTCGTATTTGGCCAAGAGGGTTTTTCCCATTATCAATGCAGATAATTTCCCTATGGCTTGAACAGTGGGAGGATCCCTAGGTTTCCTTCCTAGTTTCCTTGTACATATATCACGAACAATTCTAGCATAGATAGGTACATCTTGAAGGGCCTAAAGGAGGGGAATTTTAACATAAATATTTTTTAACTCTCCTAAGAGGTTAAACTGAGGTTGTCCCACTACCTTTTGTAGCATTAATCTTTTAGGGTACAGTGGTTCCCTAACCATCTTGGTAGGTTGTGTGTCGATAGATGTATCATTCTATGTTTTAGCAGGCATATTAGTAGGATTTTCAGCATCCTCAATAATGGGGGTCGCTACCTTGGATAAATACTATGGATTCATCCCTTCTTCATGAACAGAGGATGGAACATCCTCAATGATCAAAGGCTCCACTACCTTTCCTGATCGTAAGTGGATATCGTTGCAAGGTATAGGGGTAAGGGAGTAGTTAGGCATGTTGACAGTCTCAAACTGATGGACTATTTTATTATTTGGTTTAGGGTTACGTTGAGCAGGTAGTTGAGGTCATATCGGCATATTGGGGACAACATTGTTCTGGATTTGTAGCTACGACTGCTGATAAGGCTGAGGATATTGAGGAGGGTATGGTTGTTGAGAAAACGGTTGATGTGGAAGTTGTCGAGAGGGTTTATTATGGGGAAACTGGTTCCCTAGATGGAAATTCCTCCATCCAAGAGACCAAGAGTCTAGTTGGTTTGGTGGCTGTGGTGGCTGAGCCTAGGGGTTTCAGGAGTTAAAATTTTGCATTGAAGGTTGAGAGGGGTACCATTGAGGATTAGAATAAGATGAAGATAATTTTGTATTCATATGCTACATATTATTTCAATTATTCATGTTATTCGAAAATGGAAACAATTCTAGATTCATACCTTGATTTCGAGGATGCCATGGCTTCTTTTGTGCAATAAAGTAGGCTGATTCCACCTCTAGAGTTGATGCCTATAGAACATCCTTCACTTGAGATAGTGATGGGAATTATTTTGTGTCATGGTTCAGCTCGCACAACGGACATACTTCTATATTGTCGAGTGGGCAGTCCTTCAGAGGGTGGTTCTTTCTACATCTAGGGCAGAATACACCTAGTGTGAGATCCTCTACTACTTGTTTCTACTTTTCCCTCAAGACATCTATTTCCAAGGAAATGGAGATCATCATTTCTGTTTTGAAATTTTTGAGGAGATTACCTATCTCTGCACGGGTGGCTCCTCCATTAGATGAATTCTGAGTTATGTCAAAGACATCACGTTCTAATTTGTCCCATTTGTCCCACCTGTTATTCTTGGAAGATCCCCCAGAGTACCTTTTGCACAATTCCACTATTTTCTCGAAGGACTCCTTGGAGATATCCCCCTTTCCTACCAGGTTTAACATATCTAGGAAATCATCCCTAACCCCACAAAGTAGGATTATTTTGAGCACATATAACCTCATATTAGTCTATGCAGCTCTCTGCACATTATATAAAAGCCTTTAGACAAAATATTCCATACTTTCATCATCCTTCTGTACCATTTTAAAAAGTTGTTCTCTCTTATCCTTGGTATTGCAATACTCCTGATATTTCTCCAATAACACCTATCTCATCCTATCCTAATTAGTGATAGTTCCATCTCTTAGGCTCATAAAACAACGTAATGCATTGTCCTTCAGAGTGGCAGGGAAGAGTTTCAGCTTCTGTGCATTGGTGGTGTAGTCATAGCTACGACAGAGGATATCAAATTCGAAAATAAATTCATCTGGATCCTTTGCCGCTTTTCCATAAAAGAGAGGCAACATCGATGGTGATATATTTTTCATGGGGGATATCCCTTCTGGTTGTTGAATTGGGAACTGAAGTGTAGCCACCATCCCTTCAGGTATGGAATTACCTTCATGATGATGATTTTATCTCATTGCCTCTTCCTCTTTGGAATCATGTCTGTTACTCATATTTTCTTCTGTTTTATCGTCTTCGTTATTCCATTGATCGATGAATTTTTTATGGAACTGTGTCCACTCCTCTTTAGTCACAACATTCTCATTAATGTGATAGATCAAATCTCGATCATTCGATCCTACAGTACTAACTATGTCCTCCTCTGCAGGGGTATTCGAGGGTGTTGCAGCTCCTCATGTGTTCTCCACCATAGAACCTGACGCTGGCACTCCAGGGTTGGCAAGGATTCTTCTAATGGGTGTTTCCTGATAGCGAGCCCTAGTAGAAGAATTGGTTCTATCAACCAGATCATTAATGAATGTTCTTCTCCCCAATTCTGGACCTCTCCCACGGCCTCCACCACCTACAACGTTAGTATTATGTGGGGTTCTAGGATTTATAAGATGATCACGTTGTACCCTTCTTGTATTCATGCAACCCAAATCATGCAAATGGAAAAAGAACTGAAGAAGACTGGATAGAGACGATTACTGGATGCGACTATGATAGTGTCTGATACTTATCCTCCCTGGCAACGGTGCCAAAATGTTGGGCAACCTATATGCAAGTTAATTAAAGATAACATACAAAGTGTTCAATATTTATTGTCAACCCAGGGAAGTATTTTATTTCAAGAATAATATGCACTATATATGCTTAAACACTAAGTTGTTGTAAGTAAATGATCCTACTTTCCTGTTCAGCCACGCTCATCTCATAATCCACTTAATCCGATTTACTTTCTCAAGAATACAGCCACAATTACCTTTTATGATTATTAATCTAGAATTGAAAGATTCGAGAAATAACATCTAGATTACTCTTGTAGAAAATGAAATATTGATTTCCAAACCATCTAATGATTCACCCAATTATCTTGATTTATTTATTCTAGAAATCCAAAGGTCATAAATTGAATTCAGCTATTCTAGAAATTCAAAGTACAGTTCTGAAATTCTGCAACAATAAAAGTAAGGGAATGAACTGCAAAGATCCATGGAAACAACAATTGAAAGAACTAGGGATGAACAGGGCTATTACAGCTATCACATAGTGCATAAGGGACAATTACCTATACAGTCGACTGACACACATTACCACTACAATCTTACAAGAAATGCAATTACTGTTTATCCAATAACACACTATCAATCAATAACTATTGCAGCTTACTATGAAGAAAGGAAATTATCACAAAATCACACAACAGAATAAATACCAAATTAACTTAGCAATCCTTGTGGGAAGGAGGGCCCATCCTTCACACATAGATGCTGGAAATAACACATGTTAAAACACTGGGATCTGAATCAAACTCCTTGTATTAGAGATGGAAGATGAGTCACGCAACCTCAATCAAATGATACAATAATTTAGTTAAATGTTTAACAAATGGCTTAGAATAGTTCCCCATATTTATACAATTACAGTCATAACATCATCTTCCTATTATTGGGAAGCCATGAAGATCTCTGATCTTTAGGCTGCCCCAATTACAATAAATTGTTACAATTGTGGAAGGATGAGAGTAGAAGATATAGGGAAGCTATTATTCGACCCAAAAATAATGATCCTGATTGATTGAGAAAATATCTTGTAGATTATAGCTACTTTTGAGTAGCGGCGCACTGTCACCTCCAAATCTGTCGCAATCTATTGCAGCTACCCTTGTACAGCTCGCATAGACTAATACACTGGTACCGCATTACTTGAGCAATGATGGAATGGATGGCGATCAACTTTAGCAATGAATGTCCATCCCTTGTTTGGCATGTTCATCCCACTACACCTGTATTCTCTATATCTCGAAATATCTTTAGAAAACCATCATATGTTAGCATAATTTAAGATGTAGAGCCTTGATTACCACAATCCTAAGCATTAATAAAATAAGACAATGATTAATCATACCTTTATGAATTTAGGGACCAAGTGAGGGAAAAACATCTTTTTAGCATGCAAAATAGGGTAGGATGAGGCCAAAAGAGGTGGATAAGGGTGGTCAAAAAGGGGCCATTTTTGGGCCCAACAACTAGTATGAACGCAAGCCAGATTGAAGGAATGGATATTGTTCACAGTAGAAAATGGGCAGGCGATGGAAGAAAGAAAGCATGAACATAATCAAGCACACCAGGGAAAATTCATGTGCATAATACAGAGCTACCACCATTCATAAAAAAAAACATTGGAAGCATAATCATAAGCACAAAAGGAAATTAGAGATATATAGTATATACCACTATAGTAAGCTATTATTGTAGACATTATACAAAAGAAAATTTAACAAACACAAGACAAAGATGATCACAAGCCAAAGATGGCGCATGGCCCACAAGGCATAACAATGAAGCCGACACTAAAACCCAAATGACCCACAGTCACATCAATAAGACACAGTCACATCAACTAGAGTGGAAAATATTCTAGAGTGGCTAGTGGCTAGGTAATGCCTCTATTTTACAATCAAAATACCACTACCCAATCTTTTGATGTGGCCATTTCACGACAAAATTCACGGAAAACTATTTCCAAACTTGTCAAATGTGAATGTCACCAACTTGGTGACTGCCATAGCTTCTCATTAAGAATGAGAAATAACCCACCCACACTAACAAGAGCCCAATTACCTTGGGTAGATAGTAAATGTGATCTCTAACATAGAACATAGGAAAAAATACAGTGGACAGTATGATGCAAAGTAATCCACTGAAATAAACCAATAATGTGCATTGGGTATAATAGTTCTTGGTTGGTAATTGCAAAGTAGTGTTCAGAATTCCAAATCCAATTCAGTTAGACATTTTCACATGCTTAGCATAGGCCCAAAAATATTAGATGCCTAACTGAGTAACTTAGGGCAATGAAGAACATAAGCTCAACCACACCCAAGTAGCAAGGCCGACAAACAACAATCAAATATCTCTTGTTCATTTGTATACTAACCGACGAGATATACAAGGGAAATCCTTGTGTGAGGAAAGTTATAATTATCAAGCATAGTTTGGATCAAGGGAAAAGATACCATTTCAAAGAGAAGCAATGGTTCACGTATCCTTCCATGTCGGTTAAATTATAAGCATGTTTTTAAATATAACAAGTTTTTATTGTTTTGTTTTCTTGAATGTGTTTGCACATTTGTTGTAGGAATTTATACAAAATGGGAAAGCAAGGAAAATGGCAGGCTATCATGGAACTTGAAATGCAAGACCCTAAACACATGATGACATTTTCCACTAAAGAGTTTGTATGGTATGAAATTATTCTAACAAATGGAATATTTGATCATGTTGTTAAAATATAGTCCCATAGAGTATTTGACTTCATTAGGGGGGAAGAAATGAACCCTGATGCTCCACGTAGTTTCATCCGATGAAAAACTAAAGAACCATGGAAAAAGTATACTTCTGCGTTCAGTTATGAAGTGTAGTATCTCAAGAATGTATTATCTATATGTTATTAATGATATCACATTTATAATTTGTTGTATGTACTGACATTAGAAAATTTGTGTATGTAGTTATGCACGTTCTTTTGGTCCGGAGGACGGAAGAGGAGAAAAACCAGATAAATGTAGGGCCTCATTTTCCAAGAAGGGGGGATGTTGATGCCATTTTATAGTTAAGGTTATAGTTCAAAATCCTGAGGCTGCAATATTGACATATAATCTATATAAGCATGAAGAAAAATATGGATGGCCTTGTCATGGTTTGCATGACACTCCACAAGAGGCCAGGTCTCTGCATAAGCCTAAGATTTCAAGGGACATAGTCTCCTATGTAGAAAGTTGTTTTTTTAGATGCCAGTTGACTCAGTTTGTAAAATGCACATCAAGAAACATGTCAACTTAGATGCAATAGCTCGGGATAGGGACTTCTTCTTGATTAGAAAAGATGTTGTAAACATCTACAGTCATTTGAGCAAAGGAAACTATCAACTCCATAAAAAATATGAGATGAGTATCAATATTTTTTACCAAAAACATAAAGATGATTTTTTATTATACCAAAATCTCCATGGTGCAGATGTCCCTTTCATAATTGGAATCCAAATGAAATGTATGTTGGAGACAATGGTCAAGCTATGTCATAGCAACTCATTAGCCATGGATTCAACATTCAGTACAAATAAATATGGCGTATGTGTGTTGTCCATGTTTTTTTTAATATGATTATCCAATATGTAGCCATTCAATTTATTTAATAAAAAAAAGTTTTTCATTTCATGTGTTGTTTGAGTATGGAAGTACCAGCTTTACACACTAGTTGCATTTGATGCACAACAAAGTGGGGTTCCGGTTGCATGGGTTGTTGCATTGCGAAACACAAATGAAGATATTTCACTTTGGTTGGAGAAGCTTACGAATAGGTGTTACCAACTCTATTCTGATTGGAAACCCAATTCCTTCATGGTTGATGATGTGTTGGTTGAGATAGTTGTATTGAGGTATATTCATTATCATTACTATTCATTTGAACTTGTCTTTATTATGAAAATGTCACACTTCAACACATCAAATATTGTAGGAGAATGACACAGTACAAAGTTATATTGTGTGTTTGGCATGTAAGAAGGGCATGGCTAAAAAATGTCAATAATTTGGCAACTACTCTAGACAGGGCAAGTGCGTTGTTCAGTAAGTTAGGTTATATTATGAAGTATTGTTCCAACGATGATGTGACCAATGCAATACATGTATTTTTTAATTAATTTGTTGACAAGGGGAAATTCTTGGACTATCTCCACAAGATTTGGGTTTCCGAGGATAAGTTTCGTAACTGCACATGACTCTTTCTTGTGTTTTTTCTTAAGTGTTTCATCATTACCATATATTTACACTAACCTGGTTTTTTATTTTCAGGGATGTGGGTTAAAGGCTGTCATGATTTCCCCCATGCAAATCAAGAGACCAACAATGTTGTAGAATCCTACCGTTGTTACCTAAATACCAACTTTCTCTCCAATTGACAAAAGAAATGTGATAGTCAAATGGATTGGTTATTATATGCGCTCCTAAAAAATGTAGAACCTATGTATCAGTTCAAATAAATTATGAAAGAAGAAGGATAATTGAACAACTACAGGAAAGAGAAGCAGCTTGAATCCTCAATGGAAAAAGCAAAAAGAATTCTGGACAATGATTGTTTCCCTCATGAGAGTATATATTATGCCTATTGGGTGAGGAGTAAAAAAAATAATCATAAGAAATACCTTGTCACTTGGTATCGTGCAAATTTTATAGAGTGTGATTTCCCATGGTCTATTCATGACAACATTTGAAAGCATGCTATAAAGGTAGAATGGTTGCGGTTGCATTTCCCATTAGGATATTCCATCCCACTACTAGATCATGATGCAACACATGCTTCATTTGATACCCCTCATGAGATAGAGGCACCAAACTTACATGTAGATGGTGATATAACATTTACATCCACTGATACTGTTGATCCATATGTTGAGGAACTTCAATTAGCTAGGCATGAATTGTTTGGATACCAAGACTTGCTTAAAACCAATCCTCCTAATACATTGAGAAAGACCAAGAAGTTGGTTGGTCTAGTTAAAAAAGTGTTGGATGAGGCCAATAATCTTCATATTATGGATTTTGACTTCATCACTAGCTTGAGTGCTTTCGAGTCATCTTTGAAGAGGAAGAAAATATTCCTTAGTCCCAAAAAGAAAGGAAAAACAATAAAGAAAAGTAGCAGCTTGGAAATTGATTTGAATATCCACGCATATGAATATGATCCTTTCCAGTTTCAATATCTCAACAAGTTGGTTTGTCCTCGCACCAACAATGCATAATTAATGGTCTCAAGCCTGTTCCATTTATTGAAAATATCTGTGTTGTTGTTTTTTCTTTATGCCTCATGTTGTTGTTGTATCTATCCATAAACATTTGTTGACATGCTTTGTGTTGATTCTTTCAAAGAGGAAACAATATGCCACAGTTTCTCCAAGGAAAAGACATAAAGCAAGACAACACCATTCAGGTCTAACTCCAAGCGCATGTACACTTCATGGGACTCCTTATTTATGAATTTGATGTGTTCATGTTTGTATTGTTTTGCATCATAATACTGCCTTGATGATCTTACGTGACATTCACAGGTGCTCCTCCTAGGGTTCTTCCGTCTAGGGAACACGACTAGTTGGTTGAGAGCACACCCATCAGCAGTTTCCAAGGTTTGACATGTTCCCTAATCTATCAGTTGTTGTTTTTTATTTCCCCCTCATGTTTTTTTTGTAGCTATGCATAAAAATTTGTTGATGTTTGATGTGGATGCTTACAGAGGGGCAACAGTCTTCCATGGTTTCTATAAGGAAAATACATAGACCAAGGAAGCACCAGCCGAGTTAACTCAAAGCACATGTACACTTCATGGGACTCCTTATTTATGAATTTTATGTGTTCATGTGCGTAGTGTTTTGCGTCACAATACTACCCTGGAGATCTTACATTCCATGCACAAGTGCTCCTCTGAGGGTTTTTCCGTCCGAGGAACACAACTTGTTGCTTGAGAGCACACCCATCAATGGTTTCTAAGGTTTGGCACGTGCCCTAATTTATCAGTTGTTTTTTTTATTTATATCTCATGTTGTTCTTGTATCCATCCATAAAAATTTATTGACATGCTATGTGTTGATGCTGGTAGAGGGGCAATAGTCTTCCACAATTGCTCCAAGGCAAAGACATAGACTAAGACAACACCAGTTGGGTCTAACTGCAAGCCCAGGTACACTTCATGGGAATAACTATTTATGAATTTTATGTCTTCATGTGTGTAGTGTTTTGCATCACAATACTTCTTTAACAATCTTACCTGACATCCACATGTGCTACTCCTATGGTTCTTTCATCCGGGGCACATGACTGGTTGGTTGAGAGCACACCAATTGACGGTTTCCAACGTTTGGCACGTGCCCTACTTTATCAGTTGATGTATTTTTATTTCCACCTCATGTTGTTGCTATATATATCCATAAACATTTGTTGATGTGCAGTGTGTGGATGGTTGCATAGGGGCAATATTCTGCCACAGTTGCTCCAAGGAAAATACATAGACCAAGACAACACCAACAGGTCTAACTCCAATCCCAGGTATAGTTCATGGGAATCCTTATTTATGAATTTCATGTGCTCATGTGGGTAGTGTTTTGCGTCACAATTCTTCCCTGATGATATTACATGACATGCACAATTGCTCCTCCCAGGTTTCTTCTACTTGGGGAACATGACTAGTTGGTTGAGAGCACACCCATTGACGGTTTCAAAGGTTTACCACGTGCCCTACTTTATCAATTGTTGTTTTTTATTTCAGACTCATGTTGTTGATGTATCTATGCATAAAATTTTGTTGACATGTGGTGTGTGGATGGTTGCATAGTGGAAATAGTCTACCATGGTTTCACCAAGAAAAATACATAGACCAAGACAACACCAGTTGGGTCTAACTACAAGCCCAAGTACACTTCATGGGACACCTTACTTATGAATTTCATGTGTTCATATGCATAGTGTTTTGTGTCACAATAATTCCCTAACAATCTTACATGACATGCGAAACTGCTCCTCCCAGGGTTCTTCCTTCCGGGGAACACGACCGGTTGGTTGAGAGAACACCCATCAGTGATTTCCAAGGATTGGCATGTGCCCTACTTTATCAGTTGTTGTTTTTTATTTCTACCTTGTGTTGTTGATGTATCTATGAATACACATTTGTTTATGTGCATTGTGTGGATTTTTGCAGAGGGGCAACAGTCTACCATGGTTGCTCCAAGGCAAAGACATATACCAAGACAGCACCAACTGGGTCTAACTACAATCCCAGGTACAATTCATGGGACTCCTTGTTTGTGAATTTCATGTGTTCATGTGTGTATTGTTTTGTATCATAATAATTCCATACCGATCTTACATGACATGCACAAGTGCTTCTTCAAGGGTTCTTCTATCTAGGGAACGCGACTAGTTTCTTGAGAGCACACCCATCCATAGTTTCCAAGATTTGGCACAAGCCCTACTTTATTAGTTGTTGTGTTTTCTTTCCTCCATATGTTGTTCATGTATCTATGCACAAACATTTGTTGACGTGCGGTGTGTGGATCCTTGCAGAGGGGAAGCAATTTTCCACAGTTGCTTCAAGGTAAATACATAGACCAAGACAGCATGAGTCGGGTCAAACTTCAAGCCCAGGTACACTTTATGGGACTCCTTGGTTATGAATTTCATGTGTTCATGTGTGTATTGTTTTTCATCACAATACTAGCCCGACGATCTTACATGACATGCACAAGTGCTCCTCCCACGGTTCTTCCATACAAGGAACATGACTGGTTGCTTGAGAGCACACCCATCGGTAGTTTCCAAGCTTTGGCACATGCCCTAATTTATTAGTTGTTGTTTTTTCTTTCTGCCTCATGTTTTTCCTATATCTATGCATAAACATTTGTTAACATGCGGTGTGTAGATGCTTGCAGAGGGGAAACAGTCTTCCATGGTTTCTCTAAGGAAAATACATAGACCAAGACAACACCAGCTGGGTCTAACTTCAAGCCCAGGTACACTTCATGGGACTCTTGTTTATGAATTTCATGTGTTCATGTGCATAGTGGTTTGTGTCATAATAATCAGTTGAATATCTTACATGACATGCATAGGTTCTCCTCCTAGGGTTCTTCCGTTCGGTGAACCTGACTGGTTGGTTGAGAGCACACCCATCATCAGTTTTCAAGGTTTGGCACGTGCCATAATTTATTTGTTATTGTTTACTTTCCATCTCATGTTGTTGTTGTATCTATGCATAAGTATTTATTGACATGTGGTGTGTGGATGGTTGCAGAGGGGTAACAGTCTGCCATGGTTGCTCCAAGGCAAAGACATAGACTAAGACAACACCACTCTAGTCTAACTGCAAGCCCAGGTACACTTCATGGGACTCTTTATTTATGAATATCATGTGTTCATGTGCATAGTGTTTTTCGTCACAATACTTACCCGACGATCTTACATGACATGCATAGGTACTCCTCCTAGGGTTCTTTCATCTGGGGAACACAACTGCTTGCTTGAGAGCACACCCATCGATAGTTTCCAGGGTTTGGCATGTACCCTAATTTATCAGTTGTTGTTTTTTATTTTCACCTCATGTTGTTCCTATATCTATGCATAAACATTTGTTGATGTGCGTTGTGTGGATTCTTGCAGAGGGGAAACATTCTACAACAATTTCTTTTAGGAAATACATAGACCAAGACAACACCAGTCAGGTCTAACTTCAATCCCATGTATGCTTCATGGGACTCCTTGTTTATGAATTTCATGTGTTCATGTGCATAGTAGTTTGTATCACAATATTGGCCTGACGATCTTACATGACATGCATAGGTGATCCTCCCATGGTTCTTTCTTCCAGGGAACATGACTAGTTGCTCAAGAGCACACCCATCGGTGGTTTCCAAGGTCTAGAACGTTCCCTACTTTATGGTATGAATCACATCAGTTGTTGTTTTTTTATTTCTACCTCATGATCTTACATGACATGCACATATGCTCCTCCTAGTTTTTTTCTTCCTGGGGAACATGATTGGCTGCTCAAGAGCACACCGATCAGTAGTTTCAAAGGTATGGAACATGCCCTACTTTATCAGTTGTTTTTTTTTTCTTTCCACCTCATGTTGTTGTTGTATCTATGCATAAAAATTTGTTGATGTGTGGTGTGTGGATGCTTTTAGAGGGGCAACATTCTGCCATAGTTTCTCCAAGAAAAAGGCATAGACCAACACAACACCATCTAGGTCTAACTGCAAGCCTAGGTACACTTCATGGGACTCCTTATTTTTGAATTTCATGTGTTCATGTGCTTAGTGTTTTATGCCCAATATTGGCCCTGATGATCTTACGTGACATGCACAGGTGCTCCTACCATGGTTCTTCTATCCGGGGAACACAATTGGTTGCTTGAGAGCACACCCATCGGCAGTTTCCAAGGTTTTGCACATGCTCTACTTTATCATCTAAAGCACATCAGTTATTGTTTTTTTCTTTTCACCTCATGTTGTTGTTCTATTGGATTATGTTAACATATTGATGTTGTCAGGTCTATCTATATGCCAGGTGACTCTAGCACAAGAATAGAAGCATCATCTTCAGCTCCACAAAATCCCCTATGCGAAGGATTTAAACCTATGTGACATTGAGCTTTCATATGTGTTCATTAACTTGTGCCTATTGGGAGTTTTCACATAGTTTTTCAAGTCATATAATGAAAGTATATATCTATAGCTAGTAGCATATACATACCAGTACAATTTTGTTGGTTGTAACAAATATTTCAAACAATGCTTCCTTTTTTGCATAACAGATATTTCCACATCAAATGTGTTAGCACTATATTTATATTTTTGAATTATAGAATTGGCACATTTGAGATGTGATCTTACTTGAGGAATTTCGTGGGAGCACCTTCCGGGTTATTTGGTTAGCAAGTTTCACCATCAGGAGCCGTCAGATAGGGTGTGGATCCCGATCTATGGATATAGATTGAAACATGCAGCAGCGGGATGAACATAAAATGTGTCAAGCTTCAACAGTCCAGATGCAAGATGATGTAGATTGATGATAGAATAAAATTCCACCAGTGGGGGATGTGAGGTAAGGTTCGGTATTTATATTTGCAAAGGAGGTTAAATAAGAGAAGTGTTGGAGGGTCGAGAATAATGTAGATCCAGATTAACGACCATAAATTATTTTGGTCGATGAACATGCACGAAGGAAGAGGATTTTCCAAACCGTGGAATATGTTAAAAGGAGAAAAGGTCAGACGGCTAGGATAAAGGTGGAAGTATATATATGGTCATAGTCAATTCCGCGATCTTAACTAGTGTAGGCGATGCCAAGATCTCAATTTGTGAAAAGTCGTAGAGGCCACAAAGATCTACGATCCAGAATAAGGGGTCAGGAGGATCAACGAGTGAGGAGCGTTTCGCGATTAGAAGCTGCACAGGCGATCCAATAAAATGTGATCAACATGACATTAAGGTTCTCATGGTTGGACGGTCCCGATGAAAACAGATCATGGATCAATGGCAAAGATCGATCTCCCCTAATCAAGATGTACACGTTGATGTTGTAGGAATTGATATGAAGAGTTGTTTATCGATGACTTGGGTTTAAAGGCACGTGGACGATGGATGTGAAGGGTTTCCAGATCAAATGGTTGAGAAAATATCAAGACTGTAAGGGTCACGTTAAGATCGATCTGACAAAAGAGGGGACACACTCACGTATGGTTTTCTCCCTAGACAGATTAATCGATCTCCCTGATGCCATTTGTAGCATGCATACATGAGAAATCATCCCCACAGAAATTCCACATCATCCAAAGATAGATATCCATCGTGTGGTTGGCGTGTGGAGTCAGGAAAGTATCATGGGAATCTATGAGGTTGAACAATTAATCCACTCTCCACACGAAGTAGGGTAAGCATGGTAAGAAGAATCATTTTGTTTCCTACGTCATAGGGGTGAAAAAGTGTGAAAACATCCATTCCATATGCCTTAAAGCATATGGTCGACCATACAGGGTGACGCACGAAAATATTTTTTGCAGCAAATAGCGAAATGCCATAGCAGATAAGGTGGAGTGACTAGATCTCCAGTAGGTAAGGGATTACTCGGATCATGCCCTCACACATGTCACCACCAAGATACTCGATGATGAAATGTGGAGAATAGTGACCGATCATCCCAGAGCACAGTATCCCAGTCCTATATAACACCACCTTTCAAAGCCATTGAAATGCATATCATGAGCTAGTATAGAGGCAAATCTCAAAGTTCCATTATGTTTCAAGTCCCTAGAATTCTGAGAAGTTGGCGATGACAATCTGGTTTGAGAAGCTTTTCTGCTTGGGTGTCTTGATGGCTAGTGAGCTCATTTCCGCGCTCATTTGTTACCCTGGTTTATCATACCAGGGATAGCACCATCCATCGGGGAGTAGACATGAAGTACTTTAAGAGATACACCAGTCTTCTGATAGCCACACCCCCAGCTGTACATTTCCTCAATACCCACGTCCCGTGAGTGTTTTTCTAGGACCCCCTGATACCATTGCTTCCTCCAAATCTCTTGCACATAAGGACAGCTGGTGACAGCACTTAGTGGGAGAAATTATTTGGGCTGGAGCATCAGGGGTCCAATTCCTGCACCACCCTCTTTGTGAAGTCCACTTACCAAAGCTAGTGGGGAGGGTGGAGGCACACTCCACTGTATTTCCAATAGGATATCCCTCCTGGTGGAAGGTGGGAAGTACAAGGATGACAAGCCACTGCAGAGGCTTTTCTTTTCTAGAAGCAATGCATCCCTTCTTCCAAGCCCCTCATCTAACAGTGTTACCCAGAGAGGGGGGAGCTGTGAAGAAGGATGAGCAAGGAGGGGACACAAACTTACTTGCCAGTTTGCATCCATGCAGAAAGGTACCTTTGAGCACATAAGTGACACAAAGGGATAGGTATTAAAGCATGTTCCTGACTCAACAAGTCGGCCAGACATTTCGAACCCAATCAGTGATGACCCACCTGAAAATCATCCCGAAGACATCATTCTCAATATCAACTGGCTCAGCAACAGAAACGTCGTGCTGCCACCCAGAACAAGAATGTGCTCTAACTCCATAATGTCTGTTTGAAATATATGTAAACCATGGCATAGGTTCCACACTCTAGTTGTTATCTTGATGGCGACTATAAAAAATATGGGTCTGATTCTGAGGGCTAGCCTCGGGTATCTGAGATAGTATAAATAGGCTCTCCTCAAAGGGGAGAGGGGTTGGGAGTTTTCAAGAGCAGGGGCTCTCCATTTTAATATACTTTAGTTTCCTATAGTTGAATAAAATTACATAGGTGGAATGATAAAATTCCATGGAAGAGATTCCTGTGCCATCTCTTTCTTCAATAAGTGACTTTCTTTACGTAATTGTTTTTCCTGTTTTCATTTCAGTTTGTATTTTATTTCATGTTTGGGCATTAGTGTATATGGGCCAGAATTCATCTCACATGGTCTAGGTCCATTGTTCAAGCATTTTTAAACATTTTCTTCTAAAGTCTTGCATAATTCACCCTAGTTAGGTTCTTTGTTTGATGGGTTGTCTCCCTTTGTTTGCTAATCCACCTGCTAATACCTCCAAATTGAAGAAATGGTGTCTACCTTGCCTCTATCCACAAACTTTCAGACTTCTTATGTCATTGAACTTGTTTCAGACCGGATTGTTGATTCCATGGCCCAATGGTCTCCTCCACTGATTGTCCCACCAAAATCTACAAGACAAACTAGTCCTATTCAGAAATATGACCTTCTGACTATTTTTTATTGAATATTTTGAGCATGAAAACTTGTAGGTAGCGAGAGATCCCTCTTTGATTGTATTGGGTTAGAAATACAGTCTAAAGCGGTTTTTCTATTACCTCAGGATTTTCCCTTCACAAGCTGGGTATGTTCTAAGTGCTAACAAAATGAAAGAGACAACAAATAAATTTTTTCCTTTATATCTATTATCAATGCCATCATGAAATGTTTTTCCTAGTGGTAATGCCTATAAAAAAATGAATACAATTATACGACTCAAGTCTGTCATAGATTTCTCTTTGTATATTTGCTTTTGTCTATGAGTAATATTTCCAACAAATGCTACAGTTCAGCCCTTCAAATTACTACCATTCAGAGGGATTTTGCAAGAATTTTGTTGATATCAAGTTTCTCTACATCAATGTCAAACTAGAGAGGGAATTTCCATAAGACCCTTCTTCAAACTCCACTCCAAATGTTCTATCTAAACTCTTCTCAAGATGATCAATTCACTACATTGACTCAGTCATAGGAGTGTCTAATGATGCTTGATTTTTTGTGTTCAACCAATCAATCCAAGCATGAAAATCTCATCTCCATAATACAAATAGCAGTTCGATAATTTCTGTTGTGGTTGAAAGTGAATGGAGCATTCTCACATGTGAAAATTTAGCATTATGCTTCAAGCACCCCTAGATTATAGACTTGAGGTAGTGCAATGATCACAAAATGATTACTTCAAAATCATCCAAAAAGGATTTCCCACATACTACAAGATGACCTTTATGAACAACAACAACACCTACAGCAACAAAAGCAAGTGATCGAGGGTTAGCTGAATGATAAAAATGCAGATTATTGGAAAACTCTTCTTATTGAGAAATTGTCATTTGCATTATAGAATTCGAAGGAGTATTCTCTTTTCTGAACATGACATTTTCTTTTGTATATGGCCTCAACACACTCTTAAGCATAAGGGAAATAATCTTACATCCAAAGAAAGTGGATATTGTATTGTCTCTATAGTTATTCCTATTGACAGTTTATAATTTTGTCCATCTAAAATTTCATAGTATATTGTAGTGTATCTTGCGATGGGATAATGCGTTCCTTGAATGAAAATATAGAATTTGGGAACAATGCTTATTGTTGATATGTTATAAAGTAGAGTGCACAATAAGAATACTAGCATGCCAAATATTGATCAAACCTGAAAATGGAAATAGAAAGAAGCATGACAGCAAAAATAAAATATATATTTATGAAATGCAGTTAAATGAAAGTATCTATTCCAAGAGGAAGACCTCTCAAAAAAGACATCTCAAATAATATATGTCTCAAGAGATAAAAGTATACTTCATTGATTAAGATATTGATAGAATGAATCACGATGAACCTCTATTTATATAAAAAATATAGTGAATTCCCAATTTGTTGTCAAACTCCCTTTATAGGGTAATCAATCCCTTATAAATTATAATTAACCTAATTAGGCATTCTTTCTATTTTTTGCTCAAATGTGGAAACATAATTCCTACCAACGACATTCCTAAGAGTGACCAAAAGAACTTTGAAAGAAAGAAGATGACAAAAATCCAAGGTTCAAAATCCAATACACTCTTTGATGACGATGATGACAATTTTCCCAACCAACAATAACCATTTTTGACATGTTGTATTAACTTGAATTCCTATAAATTCCGAAATGATTGCAAGAAAAATTGTAACTGCTTACACATTGAAGAATGTTATTATGTTTAAGCCATGTAAGATGTGTGTTGTTCATTCATTCCAGTCTGGATAATTAGTAGGTTCTTTGTAAATATAAAAATTGTACATAATTTGATGATGATTTTTGTTTAAAATGTTTTTAAATTTATTACACATACTTGCTCAAAATGTGTCTTTACCAAAGTCTGTTGTCCCACATAGAAATTAAAAATACACCATGACAACTATGTATACTTCCTCAAGCACTTGGAAGAAATTTAACTCTCCAATGGTTAGATGTGTATTCTAATTCCTCCACATGTCCAATATCTCCCCAATTGTGTAGCGGAGGTAATCTTACCTGAAGTAATTATTTTCAATAACCACTTCTCAAGCCCCATACCCAACAAGCTGATTAGCTTCCCATCTTTTTATAGGGTAGAAATGCAGAATAATCAACTCTTCGGTGATATCCATGCAGGATTTGGATTGATGCCAAGTCTTACCGTGATTGAGTTGGAAAGAGACATGATAAATTGCACTATCCCATTTGATCTCATCCAATTCTCAAAGATTTCATTATTTGATATCTCAATTTCCACGACATGTCTAAAATAGTCACACATTTATACATGTCTATGATTGCATGGATGTTGTTGTCAAGGAGTGTATGTGAGTTAGGGAAAAAATAAGCATTGACACTCAAACTTGTCACAAGGGTTGAGATTTAGAGTACTTATTATAAATTTTATGATTCATAAATTAACTAGAGATCACCATTAAGAATTGATATTTAGATTGGTATCCCATCTATATTTTAACTTGGATTTATTAGGATTTGAAAGGTTGTTTGGATTCCATATCTATCGAGTATGGGACGACAAACCTATAGATGTCTAGCAGCCATTGAGAGGCTCAACCTGGAAACACTGGGATGTTTGGTTAATCTGTGACTTGAACTGTTAACTCATAGTCATTGACATTTCCATTAGCATTTCCCATATATATATATATATATGAAGTGTATACGTTAATTACTATATAATAGCCCAAAAATGAATTGTCAACTCAGACTATATATAAATAAAAATAGGAATAACTTGACCCAACGTATGCAATGATAACTCAACATAGTGGCTCAAGCAGAGACTCTCCAGTATTGTTATTGCCCTATATAATGGATTTGGATTTATATAGTCTCCTGTGATTGGTGAAATTCTATGTATTATTCTGTCAAATGGCTTTGCTTGCCCTTTTCTATGTATCTTATGCCAGTGACTGAGCAACTTATTCGACCTGTTATTTCACTTATTCGAACTAAAGCCCTTCTCTATGTATCTTCTGAGCAACTTATTCGACCTATTATTTCACTTATTCGAACTAAATCCCTTTTCGATGTATCTTATGCCATTGACTAAGCAACTTATTCGACGAATTTTTTCACTTATTCGAACTAATATCATGATTGAACTAAAAGAGAAACATTAGTTACTCGACGATCCTTTTTACCAGTTTGACCAACGGACTCAACGCATGTTGTCACTTGTTGAAAAGAGGTAGGAGTCCTCACAAGTCGTCCCAAGCTCTAGGCTTATGATCTTCTTATGGATTCCAAACACCTGGTTCCCCCACCATATCGCGTCGATAAACAATTCTGAGAAAATTCAGTATGAACCCATTTTAACCGGTCCTCCATCCCAATGTGGGATAAATCCCACTTATACCCAAATCGAGTGTAGACTTCAGAAGATGGACCAACACAGTGCAGTACTTTCCTTTGAAGGTGGTGTTTCATGGGATAAAAAAAAGTCATATGTAACCCTTATGATTGGTGGGAATCTGAATGTCCATCCTGATTTGAATGTAGAAGTTCGATAACAAGATTTTAACATTTTAGTGCTACATTTTGTCATCTGTGAGGGTATATGGAATTGACATTTAATTATAAGCACCAATCCCTCTATGTTACCCAGTCTTGGTTTTCATTGCACTCAATGATGTTTTGTTATAGTCATCGTTAGTGGCTATGGATATTTTGTTTCTAATGCTTAAGATTTACATTGATGTTACATTGCTTCAAATTTAATCATGTAGTTAGTAGCAATGTTTAGAGCAATTTACAAAAATAAATTCAAATCTAATATCATGTAAGACTTCTCTCTATGGTTCACAACCCCAAACTATACTTCTAAATTAGAACACATCTTCAACGTTTTTGGGGATATCATTGACAAGATAGATATCTAAGATCAATTTAAAAAATTAAAACACAAGATCACAAGATCCATTGAACCTGCTTTTCTCCTATTGAGTAAAGCAGTGATATTTTACTTTTAGGTGCCAGTGAGCTTAGCTGCAAATGTTTTTTTTTTGGTTTTGAAATTAGAGAAAAAATGGTTATCCATCTATCTGCATCTGCTACAGAGAATAAATATTCTATAGTAGTATTTTTCATTGAAATTCAACAAAGAATGCATTTGAAGACAATTAAGAGAGCAAAGACATTATCACAAACAACTGCAATGTAATACAATGTTTTCTACCTCTAAAAGACTTCTGATGCTGTCCTTTAAAGGTGGATACCAACCTACCCCGAGCTATGAACTTATAGAAAATATTCCACGAGAGGAATATCAAACTGAATAATAAGATAAATATCTAACTTCTTCTGCTGCAAATGCCATGTTTTGAACTAGATCAATACAGTTCCTTGCTCAATACAGTCCAAATTATTGTTTTCATATAAAGCTGTACCACCATGCACATTTGGAAATTAATAATATTTTTATCTTCCTTTGTTTCCTTAAATAAAAAGTTGATAACTAATACTAATGTAAACAAAACTGCAATTTCAATTGGGGGTATCAAGGATACCTTTGTAAGCACAAACAAATCAAGTTGCACCATCATGCACGTTTGGAAAATAATAAGATTTTTCTCTTCCTTTGTTTCCTTAAATAAATACTAAGCCCTGAATTTTACGCTATCAGTATATGAGTATAATATGGAAATAAATTTAGTTACAAGATGGTAACTAATACTAATTCAAACAAAATCCATGATACATCTGTAAGCATAAACAAATCCAAATAAGGATAAAATATGTATAAAATTAAAATATTAGTATTTTTAATATTACAACTCAACTAATAAAAAAAAGTCATTGCGCTCCAACACCTTGTACTGCCCAGTTTTTCATAGAACCAATGGAGGAGCCAAGTGCAAGCACCAAAGGGTTATTTAAACTTACACTCAGAAACATGGCTGACATGGTGCATTTTCTAATAAAATATCTTGAATTCTAATCTTATTTAAATTGCTCGATAATAGCGGGTGTCGCTTCAATATCCAAGAAACTACCAAAAGTTGTATCCTAACAAAAATGATCACTACATTAACAATTACTTCTCAAGTCATATGCACTCCGTTGCTAGAAACAATATAATCTCTTCCAAATCCCCCATGACACCATTCAAAGAAATAAAAATTGATAACACCTATTAGAAACTGGAGTTATCTAAACAATTAACTTATTGCAAGAGAAAATATAGTGCCCAAACCTCTTTGATTAATCATTAGTTCCAATGATTGCAAGTACGATACTCTCCAAATCCATGATATTCTGATCCAATGGAAATTTATTGAAAACATATGTTTCTTTAATATTAACGACTAAATACGTGTCAAATAATATTAACGTATGTTGTCACTTCTTGCACAAGGTAAGGGGCTTGACAGGTCGTCTAGGGGGCTTGACAGGTCGTCCCCGGCTCCAGGCTGATGATCTTCTTGTGGAGTCCAAACACCCAGATCCTCTACCATACCCTTGCACTTCACGTCGATTAACAATAGTGAGGAAATTCATTATAAACCCATTTTCACCTTTCCACCTTTCCGATGTGAGATAAATCCCACTTAATACCCAAATCGAGTGCATCCTTCAAAAGCTGGCCCAACATAGTAGAGTACTTTCCTTTGAAGTTGGTGTTTCATGGGATCAAAACAGTCATATGTAACCCTTACGATTCATGGGAATATGAATGTCCATCTTGCTTTGGATGTAAAAGTTGGATAAATTCTCTGCTCTGAGGATACTTAAACAACAACAGACATCTCCTCTTTTGAAACCCAGGCGTCTGGACATTCATGATGACTATTTTTCACTAGATAGTTATAGGAACTTTGCTGCCCATGGCCTCTCCCTTTTTTATTCACTAAAACCAATGGAAGAATATTGTAATGTAATTATGGTAGTAGAACATGATTGGTACCAGAACAAACATATTGGATTATCATGTTCTTAACCATGTTTCTCTAGCTCATTAACATTGGTTCTTGGTTTAGCAACATGAGTAATGTAGGTATTGAATTCATTGAGAGAAGTGAATTTTACAACTAGGGTTGGCTTGGGGCTGTTTCTGTTTTTGTGTTCCGTGTGTCATGGGTATTGAATATAAAAATTGATTCCATAAGAATACAAATGATCTCCTGCAAAATTGTGGTCAATGACGGTTCTTCATTAATGTGAAAGTAGTTTACATAGCATCCCTTCTAACCTTCCATTGTATTTCAATATGTATGCAAATAATAAAGGAGTCATATTTGGTGTTGAGTTAGTCAATTCGGTAGTGTCTTTTTTTTAAAGTTGAGATCTATCTATTAAAAGAGTAAAAAAAAAAATAATAGTACAGGAAAAAGATACAGTTCGGCCTGCTCAACGGGAGCAGGTATGGCATGTCAAAGTATAATTCGACCCTCCCTCCGAGAGGGAAAACAGATCAAAATGACCCTCCCTATCGGAGGGAAAACAGGCCTGTCAAGTGAACATAGACAAAAACAATTATAGTTCAAAGAGAGTGTGGCAAGAGCCGATAGGTGGATAGCGTATAAACAAAGGAAATCAGACATAATAGAGCTGAGCGACACGTGGCCAGGAGAACCTGAACGTGGTGTGAGCAGCGTGCTAAGAGATGCATGGCCATGAATACCACGTGTCATGGCCTCTTCCCTAGCCAAGGTTCTTCTGTGATTGGGCATGTGTATCCTGGATATTCTGGACATCCAGGATTGCCTGAAGAAGTCGTTGAGCTTCCATCAGAGGTTGCCATTTCCTCATCGCTGGTGTTGCATGCCACCTTCCCAGAGATTTTAGGTGGATTTTTGGATGGTAGGGGAGAGGTCTTCTTGGAGACAATAGGGTTGGATGAGAATTTGAGCAAAAATTTGGAAGAGGGTCGAAGGTGCGGCAAGGGAATGGAATTCTGAAGTGGAGCCGAAGAATCAGGCTGACATGGGGTTTCATGAGGAAAAACTTGTTGGGGACAGGGTGATGCCAATTCTTGGGGGGGCGGGGGTTGAGTAGATGGAGAGGTCGGGCGCGGTATAACCAGAGGATTAAAATGAAGGAACAAGCACATGAGCAGGTTTTTGAAGACCTAGTAGTTCTGCCATCGTTCCACTATGCATCCTGCTGCACCGAGTGCACTAGACAGCTCATCCTCCCAATCCGAGACAATTCTTCGCACCTCATCCAAAATTTCCAGTTCGAAGCCATTGTTTCCAGCGTGGGAGGAGAGGGGGATATGGCCATCTGATCGAGTGTTATGTCCTCATCCCTAGCGCGATGAGCCTCTCTATCATCGAGGCATGGTGGGGAAATGACATGACTGTGGGAAGGTGAGCAGAAATGGTTCAGGGCTATTCGCAGAGCTGCAAAGAGATGGGTGATGGTGGCCTGAATAAAATGGTGGAAACCTCTATGAACAAAGAGACCAAGGAAGACATGCGGAACCAAAAGAGCGATAATGAACTAGCAGAGCAGCAGAGCGGGATAAGCCTAGAGGGACATGATCACCATTGAATGGCACTTGTGCAAAGCACAGTAGCCCGACGGATGAGTCAAGGCATCCAAGCTACGATGAGACAGCCTCGTCCTACCATCGAGCTGTGGAGCGGCCACGCTAGTTGAGGTCTTAATGGCCATTAATGGCGATAGGTTGTGTGCTGGCGGGAGGGGCCACGTTGGCCTCCACGTTAGGCTAACTCACACCCACATTCAGGGCAATTTGTTAGTGTATTTATTGAAAGCATTAATATCAATTTCAACCCTTGAAACTATGTAGCTGAAGCATAAATAACCTGCATTTGTTCTTAGGGTCATTAATGTATCGATGATAGTTTTAAGCTTCTAAAAAAAATAACAAGGACACTACTCGGTATTAATAAAAAGAGAAGTTACTCAAATAAAATGGGCCATATTTTTAGTGCAACCATTGTTTGTTGCTAATGGCCATTTGGTTCAAGAAAGGTGCTTGATTGTGAACTTGTTCCAGGTCACTATGTTGGATTTATCTTCAGTTTCATGTCTTTCCTTTTTCTTCTTAGATTATCACATGCATGTATCAGTATTTTCATTATGCACTTACCATTTCTACAACTAGTTTTAGAAATCAATTTTAAAATCATAGAGCATTAATAGTGGCCAACTTGGAATCCAAAGAAATCCCCATTCCGAATGGTAGGAAGTCTAATTTTTACTCATTCTCTGGGTGAACACATAATGTTAACAATGGGAAATTTTCTCTTGTCAATAGGCTTCCACATTGTCTATTACACATCCACACCTTTGTGAGTTCCCATCTTGCATCCCTTCTCCATTTTCATTCTCTACATAACATCTTTATTTATAGGTATGTTGTATTGTAGATTCAATACTTCTATAGTTTAGGTTTTTTTTTTCCTGCCATTCTACATTGATGCATTGAATTTGACTTATAGAATAAATTTTGATCTATTTCTATTATAATATGATGAACAAATATACCAAATTCCACCACATTCTATCCATTCTGCTTGGTTGAGCCACATAAAAAATGACTATATTCCCATTTTTAACACATTTAAATGGGAATAGTATCTATTGTAGCATATGGAAATGGTTAAAGGAATATGTTATTATCACTATCTTTGTGTGCCTTCTAAGCGATTTTGTGTAATTTTTTTTAGAAATAAAAGGTGAAAGTGGTGACACTCATAGAGAGTTTGGCCTCTAGACTGGTTTTTTCAATAGGTTGACATCTATAGGTAGGCGCTTAGTGTTTGAATGAACAAAAATAAATAAACATAATGACTCAAATAGAGCATAATTCTATGGCGGACATATTATCTAAAGAAGGCCTATTGGTTGATGAAGGGGTGCTACGATATGAGGAATTTGTCGATGACCAGAGGATTGGGGCTGACACTTATCTGTTTCTTTAGCAGCGATGATACTTTCTCTGATCTCCTTTTTGTGTTTAGCATTTACATATGTTTGTTGAGACGGACATCTTGCAAGATATACTAGCCATTTTTGTGTTTTTTTTATACAGGTTGTCTCAGCCTTAATGTGCTTTATGTTAGCTTTCCCGATATATTTACGTATCTCATTATTTTTTTGAGATTATTGGTATGGACACTAAGTTTATCAGCCATCGCTGTCATGAATTATTTATATTGCTAATTGTAATTATCTAGTTTATTTTACTGCAAAATATATTGTTCTCTCAAACATTGCAGTCATATAAGACCTGAGTGATACACTTGCAGAAAATAGCTTATATAGTCCTAATCCTCACAGGAATAAAAAACAGAGTCTGTATGGTAACTAACCATTAAAGACCAACACTCTAAAAATGTAGTTTCCGTTACTATAACTCCACATTTAATATCATCTCCCATAGTGATATAAGGTGGAGGGAAGGGGAGATTTAGTTGTGTAGCTGAAAATTGGAAGTGAGGTTCATAACACAACCCCTAATACTAAGAGTTTCAATTATAGGTAGAATCATTTCATCATACTACATCATAATAATCAGAGTATAATAAATGTTTTGTATAATTGATAGTTCCATCCACTTGCCAAACAAACATTGATGTACACTTCTAATACTGCTTTGCACATTCTATTGCACTCAGAATGATGTTTGCATAAAATGCATTGTAACTTATATAAAGATAGGAAACCATGAGGATTGCCCACAAGCTTGCTCCATTCAGTGGGATTTAATTTTTATATAAATTATTTTCATGTTTATACAACTCCAGGTATCTTAAGGATTTCTGAAATAAGGATTTGAATCCTTAAATGCAGGAAGGAATTGATATACCTACAAACTTCTTGGACTTACAGACTCAAATGGAGCAATTTGCAACCTCTGAAAATAGTTGTATTGTGGAGTGCCATCTTAATTGTAATGAATTATGTTGCTTTAATATAATATTGTGTAGTTCATACTGTGTATTCATCCATATATTGTCAACAGATGCCAATGTATGTTATCTTTCATTTTAGTTTTGTAGTGCATATTAGTTATTATAGGCCTTAAGGCTTTAGCTCATGTGTTCGGTGTGTATGTTGGAAAGTAGCAGAGTTATAGAATTTTAAAATCATGGATGTTACAAAGGCATGGAGACTATTCTGAAAAAGTTTCAAGAAGGATCACCATGTGTCTTGAATGGACAATGCAGGAAGAACTATGAGCTTTTCTAGAAGAGTCTAGCCATTTCCGCATGCTTGAATTCTTGTATGGATGTAAAGGATTACAACCACAGGAATTGGACATATTTTGAATCAAAGCACAGATAAATTTAGAAATACCTCTGCAAACGTATTTTATTACTTGTAAAAAAAGGAAGGAGTCAACTGGTCTAACTCGTGATCAATTGGTGGCTATTGTGGAGGAAGGGATACTTCTTCAGGAATCATTTGTTCACAACCTCATTTTGGAACATTTGACTTGGGTATGTCATATATTCCTTATCACCTTTATTATAATGTATTTTTATTATACAATAAGAAATAAAATTTTGATTATTGTTCCATATATTTTTAAGTGCAGATAATAGAAATCGACCAAGATCTAGTGGTTAAGATTTTGACATAATCCAATAGATCCAATCCCCTTCGACCAAGTATGTCATTGGAATCAATTTTGTATTATTAATGTCTTGAATTATTAATAACATATAAATGAGGATTCACATCCCATGTTAATAGGCACATGTCTAAAATATCATGGTATGCCTATTACCAACTCTTCTTATTGAGAAATTGTCATTTGCCGTTATAGAATCCAGAGAAGAAGGAGTTTTCTCTTTTCTGAGCATGGCATTTTTATTTTTTAAGAATATTGCATTAGCCAAAATTTTAACACAGGAAGTTTCAACTTTCTATTGTATTAGTCATTATTCCTTAAATATATGTACCGTTACTCCAATTTAGATGTACCATTACTCCAATTTCCAAACTAATGGTATCTAAAAACTATTTGACCTTCTCTCTTGTAAAATCCAACTCATTATAGCATCTTTAGAGTGCAAAATAAGAACACTAGCATACCAAATATTGATCAAACCTAAAAATGGAACCATCTTTAGAGCATTGGAGTATTTAGATATGACTTTCTCTAAGCTTTCCCAGAACCATTCTAGCAGAGCTGAGAAAGCTAAGTATTCTTATTATTTTGTAATTTTATAAGAATAGTATTAGCGAATTTATACCTCAGGATATTGATATTTTTTTTGTTGGGTACCATTCCTCATAAAATTGGTAAGATGAAAAGTTTAAGAATTTTTAGTGTCATGTTCAACGATATGAGGGGTAGTGTTGTTGATTGTATATGCAATATTCCTAATATTATAACTTTGGAGATATGGAATAACTCATTCTAGTTAGATTCAATCCTCTCCTCTATTCATGTCTTGTGTCATTAGAGTTGAATATATAAGATGAGTGAAATTAGATGACTATCTAGTACACAACTGGAAAGAATTAATAAAAAACCACCAAAGTGATTCAAGAGATACCATATTTAGAAAAAACAATATGATGTTTCATAAGCATATGAAATATCATAAACATTTTGGACATAAAATTACATTCAACCAAAATTATATAAAAGAACTGTTCAAGCAGTAACTTGTAGAAAAGGCCACACTTACTAATGTAGAAATAATAGATCAATGTTATGAGCAATTATGCTAAGAAGATAGGGGTGGAAGGTGCGGGGGGGATTCTTTTGGATCCCAAAGGACATGTTGAACAAACCTTCGCTTGGGGTCTTGGATATAGGACCAACAACGAGGCTGAGTGGTTGGCCCTCTTCCAGGGAATGAAATCTTTAGCCAACAAAGACCTCACCAAGATCGTGATTTTTGAAGACTCTCAGCATGTCATATTCAAAATGATTAATGGATACACCACTGGCTCCATAAAATGTCATCGCCTGCACGACAAAATCATTCCTCTCATGATCAAGTCCTATGAATTTTTCCACATCCTTTGCACAAACCATTCAGCAGCGGATGTCTTGGAAAACATGGGGGCCTCCCTCCCCCTAGGTCAAGTTAGTCTAAATGGTCAAGTTTCTTACCTCAAGCCTATTCCTTGATGGTTCACTGGGATTTATGTCTCTATCCTCACTGTATTTTGTTTTCCCCCATGGAAAATCATGAAGGGCCTAATGTTCTCCCTAAAGGCCTTAAAAACACACTTACCCATTATACCCCTTATCACTCCAGCATTTTACACTCTAACCTTTTTTTCCCTTATCCCCCCATCCCCTCTCACTCCACCGCCTTGTGCCCTCCCTTCCCCGTTGGCTTCGACCTTGCACACCTTCCTGAAGGGCCTCCAGCCTTTAAGAGCTATCGCGCCTCTCTCCATCCTCCCACCTTGTGGCTTCTTCTCTGCACTCACCTTCCCTTGGTCCCTACACGCTTTAATGCTCACCTTCCCCGGGTTAATTGCCTCCTTCCCTCGTACGCTCTAGGTATTTTTGCTCCCTCCACTATGTGTTCTCCTTGAATCCCCTCCCATCCTCATTTCACTCTTGGTCATGGCTCTGTCCGATATGTGATCTCTCTGGAACGCATCCTCTTGGATGTCATTGTAGGTGTCGACGAAGGCTGGTTGCAGGAAATCCCATGGGAAACTCTTCCTCTCACCAGAGTCTTCATGAAGGAAAGACTGGCTCTGGAAGCCTCCTCTACCTGCTTATCCACTACCCATTCTGGAACTTCGCTATGGTTTTTGAATATTGGTTCCGGTATCAGCCTCTCCATCGACGAACAGTCCTTCATTGCTGAAAGCAATTCAATTTTGGGCTGTCACTGTTTAGGGTGGAAAGAAGGTGCAATTGGCACTTTATCGTACCGAATCAAGACAGATCGAGACTCTCTCATGTAGGAATTCAATGCTCTCAAGCTGATTCTCAGTGGTCTCTCTGTCGAAAATCAGGCTCACGTGGTTTTTGGTGCAGTTCGTGCTCTCCATAGCAATTTCTCCCTCATTGAAATATCTCCCGGACAAGGCAGAATGTCGCAGGCTAATGAGAACATTGGCATAACATATTTGAATAAAAACCTCAGGCACCTCTATGAAATGATGGCCATTGGCATAATGGACAACAAGGAACTTGCTCAGGAGGTCAATAGCATGGGGGAAGTGGTCAGCTACACATCCTATCAAATCAGTAATCATGATTCAAGGATTGATGATACTGAGAGTAACCTCAGGGAAATGATGGGCAAGGTGGACAGAATTCAAGAATACCTCCATTTCTTGGTAAGCATGAATCAGCATAGCAAGGCCTTCGAAACTCCAGCAGTAGCAGCGCACCCCATGGAGGAGGAATCGGTTGTTCAGCCTATGAAGTCTCTAGGCAATCCTTAAATGGATTTCTAAGTTTTTATGTTTTATTGTCTTTTACTTTGCAGGTAGTTTATAAGGGTATACACTACCCCAGGCATTAGATATTTTGTAAATTCTCTCTGTGGAGTTCTTTGGTCATCCCTATGGACCAGTTTTGTTTTCTCCATTTTTGAACTGCAAGAACTCTTCGTTCCCGCTCTTTCTTTGTAATGAATGGCTATGCACAGCCTGTTTTATATAAACCTTTTTTAGTTTCTGTTAAAAAAAATGATGCTAATAAGAAGCACAGGAAATAGATCTTGCTACTAAGAATTCTCACAAGCATACACAGGAAAAATAGAGAGAAGAAAAGAGACTGAATCACATGAATGAAGAGATGAATATTGGTGTGTATCCTTTTATTGAATAATGATGAATAATAGTGTACATAAATAGTACATCCCTCATAGGAAAATCAAGTTGTATGGAGACAAATCATAAAGCTAAAAATGGATGACTTACGAAAATATAGCAAACCCCCATAGGTGGCTGAAGCAATTCCAAAATCTATCAAGGACCTCACGAATTGGAAAAATCATGAGTGGGTTTTCAAGGAAATGGAAAAAACATGCTAATCCTAGAAAATGGAGGAAAGGTCATGAAGGATGGGTTGGCAACAAAAGCACCCAGTTTCCTAGTTTTACTAGTTTTACCTTATCCATAGAAAAGCAGGAAAAGCATAATAAAGTAGAATATGCTATAAAGTGTTCTATACTGATTATGGATGGTCAAAAGGTGTTCAATATCAACCCAGAATTAGAAATAAATCATTCCTAGGATATAGATGGCATCTATTGACTTTAAGGTGCAAGTGGATGCCGACTAATTAAGCTAGTGGGTGAATAATTAATCAAATAATGATTAATTATTTTATCCTAAGTTATGATTGGGTTTAATATATTCAAACACCCCCCTATAAGTCTGACTTTATGATGGTATGACAAAAAATATAGATGCATATAGGGCCCAGCAACAAGGCTATGGTCACCCTTTAACAATCATTATGTTCAGAAAGTGAGGAAAGAGGAAAATTACATGGGGAAAATCCTCCCTCGAGATAGGACAAGGCACAAAATTTGAAATATTTCTTCAACATATATTCATATTCACTTTAATGAGCTGAATGAACTGCTTCTGGATGAAGGACATGCTGAAGAAATCATGAACTTCATGACCATGCGCTAGAGTGTAGAACCTGAAAGAAGGAAAATGAGAGACTCCTTGTATCTCATCATATGATGAAGTAGGATCATTATATGAATGTTTCTTGCTGTTTTCAAACTTTTATATGCAAACATAATCTGAAATGGAAAATATATCTTTGCATACTCCTTCCCAAAGAGTACAAAAATCAAGACAACTTATTTCACACCCAATTCCCTGAATAGCTGCAAAATTGTGATGTGAATCACATGTCAATATTCCAATATGATGTAGCACCTATATATATCTGAAATGAGTCTGATAAAACTCTTATATATCATAAATATTATCATATGGAACAGCAAATACAAAGGCTTCAGTGGCTCGATGAGGATATAGGGCTAGACTAGGAAAATTATGAGCAATTGGGGAAAATTGATAGGTGTAAAAATATGAATGATGGATGGGAATAATATCTGAACCATAAGTTTTTAGAAAATATCCAAACATGTTTAATATCGGTCTAAATATGACTAATTACATGGATAACCAGCCACTGAAAAATAGGAAAGACTTCAAACCATGTAAGATAAATATCACTGCATAAGAGACCAATGAGGAATCAACTACTGAACTTGGGATTTGTATAGTCTTAGGATTATTAAGAGGTAAGGTATATGGCATGGATGGTGGTTTTATATGTGTCATGTCATGCATATCATCCTACAAACAATATTCTATATCATATATACAAGCTTGTGAGCAAGAGCCGCTCAAAGACAAGTCAATATCTAGTGAAAAATCACAGTTTTTGGGAGATGAATCTAGTAGACTGAGAGGAGGATTATAAAAGAAAGGATTTGATATTTATGATTCTGATGTATCATAGAATAAATATATATCAGATTCATAATAAAATGATTTAACTATGGCACTCAAAGCATAAGTTATATCACCTTGGAACTGCGTAGTTTGACATTGTTCTAAGGAATCAATGGGTTTTTCTAGTTCTTCTAGAACTTCGATCTTGTGATTCTCGAGAAGCTGAGACATGATGTCAATATTCTTCTTGAAACACTTATTATCTGAATTAAATCCCTTTATTCAATAATAAGACTTGGATGTGCTCCCTTTATTCTTAACTTTCTTCATTAAATCTTCATAAGAATCTTCATCTTCAATTTCTGACTTTGGCTTCTTCACAATTTGCTTTTCTTTGGATTTGACATTCTTTTTTCCTTGAACCAAGAGAGCATGGTAATTTCCCTTGGGAAAATTAAGGACACCCATATGGATAAATTTATCTTTATCCTTTGTTAGTGAATCAATAAAATAATTTAAAGAAGGCACTTTCCACTTAGGAATAGCAAGCCTAGTAGCATGAAAAGTAGACACAAAAACTGAGTAGTCATGACCCAATTTTGAAAGAATGGAAAAGATTAATTTATCATATTATTTCTCAATCCCACACTGCTTGACCATTAGAACAAGTGAATACACCCTCAATAGAATTGAAATTGCTTGGACTCAGTGAGAATAACTCAATCCCCAATTGATGCACTCTTAGCTCATCTTGAACTCCAAAGAGAGACACTAGTTGAGTCCATAATTGCTTTGGAGTGGTCAAACCATATAGATGAAAGATTATATCATGAGAAATAGAGAGGCAAAGCAATCCATAGGCTTCATACAACCTATTATGCCACTTATCTTTCTCAATCACAACATTGGGCTCATTCTCCAAAGCTAGAGTAACTCTTTACAATCATCTACTGCGCAATAGAATGGATATTTTGGCTTTCCATTCATGGTAGTTGAAGGGAGTAAGAATTATTGATGAAGGAGAATAAATATTTCTGAATTTATGTTCTCAAGAAGAAAGTCTCTGCAACTTGCAAAAAAAACTAGGAGAAAATATTGTAAGCTAGACAAGATCTTATTCAGAGAGGGATAGGAGACTGGATGCGCTCAACTCTGTAGAACTTGATCAACCTTGCTGCTCTAATACCATGTATAAGATGGAAAGTTTGTGCTCCCTATAGCTCTAATACCATGTAGAAATAATAGATCAATGTTATTAGCAATTATACTAAGAAGAAGCATAGGAAATAGATCTTGCTACTAAGAATTCTCACAAGCATACATAGGAAAAATAGAGAGAAGAAAAGAGACTAAATCACATGAATGAAGAGATGAATATTGGTGTGTATCCTTCCATTGAATAATTATGAATAATACTGTACATAAATAGTACATCCCTCATAGGAAAATTGAGTTGTATGGAGATAACTCATAAATCTCAAAAAGGCCAACTTGCCAAAATATAGCAAACCCCCATAGGTGGCTAAAGAACTTCCCAAATATATCAAGGACCTCACGAATTGGAAAAATCATGAGTGATTTGTCAAGGAGATGGAAAAAACATGCTAATCCTATAAAATTGAGGAAAAGTCATGAAGGATGGGTTGGAAACAAAAGCACCCAGTTTCCTAGTTCGACTAGCTTTACCTTATCCATAGAAAAGCAGAATAAAGCAGAATATGCTGTAAAGTGTTGCATATAATTCTATATGGTCAAAAGGTAGTCAATATCAGCCCATAACTAGAAATAAATCAATCCTAGGATATAGATGGCATGTATTGACTTTAAGGTGCAAGTCGATGCTAACTAATTAACCTAGTGGGTGAATAATTAATCAAATAATGATTAATAATTTTATCCTAAGTTATGAGTGAGTTTAATATATTCCAAAAAATAAGAGTTTTGATACAAACATGACATGATAGACATTACAGAAAGTATAAGAAGAAAACATCCACAAAATGGAGTGTTACACGGAAATCTTGTCATCTTGATCCATGTGTCATCCTTATGCCTAATTCCTAAATTTCCCTCTGGTAAACTGATATGAAATTGATTTTGTTACTACATTTTTTGCCATGTGTAGGTATCATGGAACTCCTTCTACCAAATAAAAGTGCACCATCCCCTCTCTTGCACTCTGGTGCAGTGTAGGAAGGTGCTCCAACCCTTCAAAACTAAGAGATCAACCTAGTTCTTCTTCATTTGTGGGTTTTGGTTTGATGGATTGTGGTTTGTAGGGTGCATATGATGGTCATAGATGTAGGTCGAGCATTACCCCTATTTGGATTGATTTTGTTGTTTTTGGGATGCTTTACTAGTGAAGTAAGTTGTGGTATAAACTTTCAATCCTCCACCTGTTGGTTCTTTCTTGCCATCCCTAATCATATTTCCATATCTGTTCAGAACTATTTTGAGTCCTAGATATGATATATAAACCCTTCCTCCACTTAATGATTGAGTTTATAGTTGAATTTTGGTAGATTTGGAGCAATTCTTGAATGTTTTAGAGTTGTTTGGATGCTTGTCATCTTCCTTTTGATTTCTGAATAAATGGAGTGCTGTAGGTATTCTCTCATTTTATGTTTGTAGATATGGAAAGAGTTTAGTTAACATATTTCATTTTGGTACGTGCATTTAAAAATCGAAGTGCTTCCCTAATTTCTTTTATACATTGTTGATATTGGTTGCATCATTGATTACAATTGTGCTTTTTGGGCTATTATTGCAGAAAGTTAGAATTATTGCACTCTAGGAATACATTTTTCTCTTCCTTACTTTTCATATTCATGTTGGTTTGAAAAGAAAACTAAATAAATAAAAAAATCAAATTTAAAAAAAAATGAGCCCCCTATGGACCCCCCTATGCTCTCCTGAGAATTCATGGATCTTTTCAAGAATTCTAATTGATGTTGGTCTTTCAATAAAACTCTTTCCCTACCTTATGTATCTTTCATCGAAAGAAAAATGCGCATCATCATGTAGCTAGGGTTTTCATTCTTTTTACATTTCCTGTCTACACCTCATGCATCCACTTAACCACATAAGATAAAATTAACACAAGCATAGGATTAAAATCATTTAGTAACTATGTGTAAGTTAGATACGTGTTTCAACCTCTTTAAGCATGGAATCTATCATTATTTTCCTCTACTGCATCCCGAGGGCTTGTAGTTCTTCCACATAGAAACTGATATATAGAATGTCTTTTCACGTAAATTTGGGTATATAGAAAAGTACTTCACATAATCGGTAATATATAGGAAGTCTCCTGTCCAGCAGTTGTGCATTAGACAACACCACTACAGATATGAGCTCCCCTATACCTATTGTATATTGGGAGACCCTCTTAGGATTCCTATGATCAACTGAGTTAACCTTTTGGCTGTCTTGTTATCACAATACACCGAGAACAATACTCAAGGATATTACTACACATGTGTCACCAATAAGTTGGGTATTAAGGAAAGGGTATGGTCCCAATCCTCCTTGTCATGTTTTACTATTGGACCCTACGGTATATAGAGAGTTGTGAAACCTTGATAATCCTTTGAGGATCCTAACTTTTGATCCACTCCTATTCACACAGTTTTATTGTTGCTTTTATACTTGAGTAGTGTTATTTTTATATGGTACTTCATATATTCTTAGAGAGTTCAAATATGGGAGACTCTCCCAAGTCAATAATTCAAGCGACCCCTTTTCAGTGCATGTATTTTGTTTTTCCCCCTTGTGGAGTTATTGGTCCTCCCTTTATGGCCACTTTGAATATTCATGGATTGGATATAGGATTACCTCTATGGTTATTCTCCAATCCTGTTATATCAAATGCAACCTGTGTGTTGGATCAAGGTCCTTCACCGCATGTGCATCAATCTAATGGTAACCCTTCTCCTTCTTCCTTGAATCTTGAATCGTCATGTTGAACACTCTGATGTTAGTAAATGGGAGGCTAAGAAGAAGATTAAAAGGAAGGATAAGAAGAATAAAACTAAGCAGAAGGTTACAACTCCAACCTTTGATCATCAGGTTGGAAACCCATCAGCCACTGATCATAGTACTGAGAGTGTTGATTTTCCCACAAGAACACCTTGTAATCTTAAGTTCCCTTATAGAATTTTCAAGGGTGAACATCTTATTAAAGATTATCATGGTTTGTCATAGGTTTTAGAAGTATTGTCTGAGGCTTCTCACTAATGTATGTCATCATCCTCTCTTCTTCACACTGATGATACCCTTTTTCAACCAGTGACTTTGTGGTTAAGAGTCAGAAAGGAAAGGTCAAACATCCTTTATTGCTATGTAATTACATTCATGTTACATACCTTTGTCCTCTCATGGATGAATCTTCTAAGTTGTTGGAAGATATTACTGTTCCTCAGCAATGCCTTCCAAATGGTTATCGTAAGTTGTCCCTTGACCTCCCATTGGCTGATAAAGTGGTTGATCCATTTCCATCCTCCGGTTGATCCCACTCTTTCTTTAGAGAGTGAAGAACATATAATTTGTCCCGCTCTTCCTTTGGATAGTGAAGTTAAAGTGGTCGAGTCGATATCATATCCACCCAATCCCACTCTTTCATTAGAGAATGTTGAGATTGAAGTAGTCTCTTCGACACAGTCTTTGTATTCTCCCTATATTCTAGTTGAGAGTGAACTAAAACCTACTGAAGTTTTCATCGTTGTTCGGATTTTTCTACGAAAGAGGAAATTTTGTCTCTTTCAACAGAATCCTCTCTAAGTAATGAGGTTATTTCCTTTGACTAGAGTGTTCTAACAGAATCTCGTTTTCATTTGAGCATTACTTTCCATATATCTATACAGGTCACTGCTAAGAGTATACTTTGCACTATTGTTGATGAACGGGATTTTCATAGTATTCTATCCTCAACTACTTGGAAATCCATATGTTCTCCTTAGCTTGTGCTAGCCACCAATCAGATATTGGATTTTAAACAAAGACCTACTGCACCTTTAGGGATCCTTCCTCATTCTCCTATCACTTTAGGAGGGAAAACTGTCTACATCGATGTTATGGTAGTACAAGGTCCCTTAGATTTTAATATTCTCCTTGCGTATGATTATGTTTACACCATGAAAGTTGTAGTGTCCACATTCTTTCAAGTGATGTATTTTCCACATGATGGGAAGATTGTGACCATTGATTAAGTTTCCTTTGTTAAACCTGATCAGCATATGACTCCTAAACCTGATCAGCATATGACTCCTATCCATCATACTTCCCTCAATATCCTGCATGTTCTTGTGGTTCCTTCACCTTCACCTTCCATGTCTCTTTCCTCTGAACATCATGACGAAGTTCAGTCGTTCGAAAACCTTATCTTCTTCTCCTCATGAGGAAGCTTTGGGGGAATGTGTCCAGTTATGGGGAAGCCTACCAACCTCTGGAAATCATGTTTTTTAGAACTGCCTAGTGAGCATAGTTCATATTATGTGTCAAACTCATTAAAAAAATGAAATGGCTTCCTACGATCATAGTTCCTATTCTGTGTCAAACTCATTAAAAAATGAAACAAATGTCCTCAAGCATAGTTATTTTTTTGTTTCAATATTGTGTAAAATGAAACATGTGACCTTGAGTAGTGTTTATTCTTGGTTTCAAGCTCGTTAAAAAATAAAACTAACCTTGAGCAGATTTCCCTTTTTGTGTCAATCTCCTTAAAAAATGAAATAGATTCTTCCATTGTATCAGGACTCAATATTTGAACATTCATTTGATATGCTTGTAAAGAATACAAAACGAAACTTTGGGGGCATGTACCCTACCTCTTTATATTGGTGTTAGGTTACTTGAAATTTATATTGGGGGAAAGTACCAACCACTGCACATCATGTTGGGAAATCACCCATCAATGGGATCCATTTTTAGCATACCTTCTCTTAGTTTCGAGCTCGCTACACTCTGAAACAATATTTTGAGCATAGTTCCTATTCTGTGCCAAGCTCATTAAAAAATGAAGTAGATGTCTTGAGCATTCTTTCAATTGATCTTTGAGCTCGTTAAAAACAATAAGATGTTGTTGAGCGTACTTTATTGCTTTTTCATGCTCTGCATTTAAACATGAAAAAGAATACAAGCGCCTTTTATACCTTCGGCGTGCTCATCAAAAACTTAGTGAAGAGGTATTGAGTGTACTTTTACTGTTTTTCAGACTCGTTAAAATTGTATTATGAAAATAGAACGCTAATAGAGTTCTCTTTAAGCTCTTTTCAGACTTTTAAAATGTGAAAAGATTGTCGAGTGAACTTGTCTTCTTCATGCTCGTAAAAGAACCTGAAGATTCATAATCCTAGTGATAGTTTACCCCTTTTTCGAACCATGGGGAACTACTCATGAAAAAGGTATACTCTAGACAATCATGACTAGAATATTTCTCCTAGGAATCATTTTATACTTTTTCAGGCCTCGGGGATTAAATTTACGAAAAATTCCATTCTAGATTCTTCTTAGTCATTACATACTCTCTAAACATGAATCGAAAAATAAGTTTTCTTTCATCAGACTCATAAAATCAAATGATGAAGTACCCTTTCTGGGAATGAACCCCTTCTTTATGAGTTTCATAAAACATATGAGAATGGACTCATTGCTTGATGAGTTATAACGAGTGTTTGTTACCCTCTTTGAACTTGTAAAAATGAAAATAGGTACTCATCCTTCATGATGGGAAAATTAAGCAAAGAGTTTGTGTTTCATTGTATTTACAACAGTACATAGTTACACTTGAACATAGCACTCATTTTCATTTGCATTTTAGTACTTGGGTAATTTTTTTTGTCTTCGAGTCCTATTGATTCCATGAATCTTCTTACCTTGCTTGACTTGTCTAAGAATACTCCAACCATCAGCTACATTAGGGGATTTGTATCATTCTCATGTCAATATTTCCAATTCATGCCATGCCCATGTTCAAGAGATATTTGGTGATGTGTTCACTGTTTTCAGTCATCTTACCTTCTATCATGTTGGTCATATTTGATTCAATCTCGTACATCACTTAGTCGTATGATTTACTCTAGAACATATGTGATCGTGTTTCATGTCTATGATGGGGGATTCATCATGGAACTCCTTCGATGAGTCTATTCCTATCGACTTCAACACATGATCCATGAATTGGACTTAGAAAACAAGTCAAGTATATTTGGTTTGCATGCCCCAATGGCATGTTACTTAGCTTTCAACATGATCTTACATCATTGACTCTTGATTGAAATATTCTACCGAGTTTTCGACTCCAAGTCCTTTATTCACACTAGGGAGGATGTACTGAGATACCTTAGGAATCATTGACATCAATGTTGATTTCCCTCGCAATTGTTAACAGTTTACATTAATTACTGGTAATCAAGTGGTTTCTACCATGTTTGACATCAATACATTGTAATCACATGGTTAGATTCGTATCGTTGTGGGTTCGACTTGAAGACCCTGGGTCATTTGATATTTTTCCTAGGTTGCGATAGAGTTTGTTTAAGTCATATTACATAGATCCACTTTGGATTGGTTTTGGCTTTGTGGTCATATCTTCATGGATCTAAGCTTGTGTCTAGTAGCCATGATTATGTTTAGTTGGTCTCTACTACCATGGATTTGAATTGTATTGGTCAGAAGCTATGTTATGAGTCATATGAGACTTGAATGAGTTGTGCTGTGAAAACTTCCAACCAACATCCTTTCCTTTGATTTCTTCACTTCGCAAAGCAATCACCTATCACATTCCTTTAAATTCATGCTTTTAGCGGCATTCTGTTCCACCAAAATCTTGTCTTCTTGATCCATGTGTCATCCTTATTCCTAATCCCTAAAGTTATGTCTACTAAACTGGATTTAAATTGAGTTTGATACTACCCTTTTTACCCTCTTTACGTAGCCTAGAGCTCGTTCTCCTAAGGAAATGTGCACCAAAACCTTGATGGCACTCTTTCCCTTCATGCAAGGAGCACCACTAGTGCTCTTCCTCCTAAGGCAAGGTGCACTAACACTCTATCTCCTACTGCTAAGTGTGCCAGGGGTGTTTTGAGGGGAAAAAATGAAGCTTCAAGGCCCTTCTCGAAGGTGAATGAGGTGGAGGATCATCCCTATGTTGATGTATTTGTAACTTTGGAATGTATTCACTTGTATCTCTTATGTATTGTACCCCGATGTTTATTCTGGGAATTGTCTGTAATGTATTTGAGTCATGTCATGCCCTGATGTTCTTATCAGGAGATTCAATAATGTAAACAAGTCATGTAAAGTCATTATGGGTAACCCTCATATTGATCAAGGGTTAAAGTCCCTGCTGTTGTGGGGCCCTAAGGTTATTAGACTCTCCTATAGAAGTCAGCCCTAGTGAGTTATTGTCAAGTCAAGAATTAGTATAAATAGAGAGTGAGCCTCTCTATTTATCACACATTCACTTACACTCAGTTGTAGCACATAACTGAGAGAGAAGAAGTTGTTGGGACAAGAGAGAGAGAGATACTACTGCCGTCGAGAGATCATCTTATTATTTTTGGGGTTTTTCTTTTGGCGCTGATTCTATCTTTGAGGAAGTTGTGGGGTTTTCTCCTTTATGGTTTCCCCAAGGAAAAACTTTGTGTTCATTGTCTCTTATGTTTGATTGTTGTTCTTGTTATTCTATTGGTTAAAGATCCTAAGATAATGCTAGCTTGAATGATAAAAATCTAACATAGTATCAGAGCTAACCTAATAAGAAGACACTGTGCACCTGCAGAAACTAGGGCTTCCTACTTCTTGGATCTCTCTGCACAGATTTTCATCAAAAGAAGGTTGGGATGAATCTCCTCTCCAGGGTGCATCTTTCTGTCGAAGCAGAATCTGATTATGAGCATTTTCAGTTTTTGACCTGACACTGCTACCAAAAATTAGGGCTTTCCACAGAAGTGGATTTTTTGAGTGAGCCCTGGCCTGGATTGATCTCCTCCTCAAAATCAAAGTTTAGAGATCGAGATCAAATTTTTTTCTTGGATAGAACTCCAGGAAATTCAAACCCTAATCTTCTCCTGAACCAGCTCTACAGAAATTCAACTCCAAATCCAGATCCGACATCTTAACCTGGTAAGATATAAATATTTTGTATTTCCATTTGAGGTTCTTAGTTAAGATGTCTCATCATACCAAGCTTGATGAAAATCTTGAGGGAGCTGATAACTTTCGAGCCTAGAAGTATAGGATATCCCTGGTTCTAGAAGAAAATGAGTTGGACTCTTACTTCACGGAAGAGGTTCCAGTTCCAGAGGGAGATGAGGCTAAATACTTAAACAAGAAGAAATTGATCATGGCTAAGAGGATTATTGCTTATTCAATCAAGGATCACCTCATACCACATGTGTCCTCCCTAAAGACACCTAAAGCTATGTTTGATGCCCTGACCAAACTGTTTGAAGGAAATAACATAAAACAAAAGATGACTCTAAGAAACCAATTGAAGAATGTAAAGATCCAGAATGCAGAAACCATCTAGTCATACTTTACAAGAATCTATCAGATCAAGAAACAACTTGAAGCAGTAGATGAAGAAGTGGAGAATGCAGAAATTGTGATGACCACCTTGAATGTTCTCCCTAGATCATGGGACTCCATTATTCAAGGGATCTATGACAGAAAGAAGCTAGTGAATTTCAGTAGACTGTGGGACGAATGCTCACAAGATGAAGATAAGATAGCATCTCAAGAATAAAATATGGGAAGTGAATATTAAGCTCTCATAGTACACTCCAATAAAAGAAGAAGAAACACTCATCACTCCATAGGTAAGAACTTCCACCAGAAAGATAACACTAGAAGAGATTTATCTAAACTTAGATGCTATACATATGATGAAAAAGGACACTTTGCTAGAGATTGTCCTAGAAGAAAAAATAGCTCTCACAAGAAGAAGGGAAACAAGAGAAGACATCATGCTCATGCTGCAGAGGATGATGAACCTTCCACAAAGAGAATTAGACAAGAAAGTGATGATTCTTCAAGTGATGAAGAATATGTTTTGATTTCCACTCTCACAGGAACTATCACACATGGAAGCAATGATTGGCTTATAGACAATGGTGCTTCCAAACATATGACAAGATTCAAAGAATCCTTTGTGAAACTATCTGAACATGAGTCACCTCACAAGGTGAAACTTGGGGATGACTACCAGTATCCAATAAAAGGTAGTGGGGTGAATCCACGGACCTGGGTAACACTTTTTGGCAAGCGAATTTGGAAAAAAACCAAAAAACGTACCTCGGTCGAGGGCTTGTTAAGCCCTCGACCAAGCTTTTATAAAGCCCTCGACCGAGGTTCTTTTCAGCTCTCGGTCGAGGTATCTATTAACCCTCGGTCGTGGTATTAAAACCTCGACCAAGGGTTAATAAATACCTCGACCGAGGTATTAACTCGGTCGAGGTATATACCTCGACCGAGGTGCCTCTGTCAAAAAAATATAAATAGAGGCCGCAGACCTCAAATAGAATAGGACCTCGACCGAGCTAATACCTCGGTCGAGGTATTAACAAGACCTCGACCGAGGGTTTATTAAACC
>LPNX010073878.1:3558-61573 GCA_001517045.1 Pseudotsuga menziesii | reverse complement strand
GCATATATGCATTTTGAGGGCTTCTATTTAGCACATGAGTAAAAAATCAGGTTTTCATCGCCAAATTTGGCCAAAAAGTGTTACCCATCTTCATGGAATTACCCAGTGGTGAATCCTCTTATAAGCTAGACTCTGGAAAGTCTATGAAGATGAAACATGTATTGTTTGTACTAGGACTAAAGAATAACCTCCTCTCCATATCTACATTGAATGCAAAAGGCATGAGGGTTGCATTTGTAGATGGCCAAGTTCTTATGTGGCCAAAGGGAAAGACTACTGATGATGCAGTAGTGATTGGGGAACAAGAAGGAGGTATATACAAATTGAAGGGCCAGCCAGAACAAGCTTTGGTTCATGACTCAGTAGAACCAAATGAACTTTGGCATAGAAGGCTTGCACATCTCCACTATAGAGAACTACCACTTGTAATAAAAGCTATTGAAGGTCTTCCAAAAATATAGACAAAACATGAAGGTGTCTGCAAAGTATGTGCGAAAGGAAAGAACACAAAGAAGACATTTCCAAGTAGCGAGAGCAAGGAAAAAGGAATGTTGGAAATCATTCACTCTAGTGTATGCGATCCAATGTCATCCAGTTCATTAAGCAGGTATGTATACTATGTTTCTTTTATTGATGATATTTCTAGGAAGACATGGATATACTTTATGAAGAACAAAGATGAATTATTCAGCAAGTTCAAGGAATTCAAATCCTTGATCAAGAACCACACAAAAAAGAAGATCAAGACCTTTCTATCAGACAATGGTGGAGAATTCACTTCAAATGAATTCAAAGAGTTATGCAAAGATTCAGGGATTAAGAGGGAGTTATCCACTCCTTATAATCCATAATAGAATGGGGTTGCTGAAAGGAATAATAGAACGATCATGGAAGCTGCAAGGGCCATGCTTCATGATCAAGATATTCCCATCCATCTATGGGCTGAAGCCACCAAAACAATGGTGTATGTACAGAACCATACTCCACACAGAGTAATCAAGAACAAGACACTTGAAGAAGTCTTTTTCAAGAAGAAATTAGAATTCATTCATCTCAGGATATTCAATTGTCCTGTATACACACACATTCCAAAATAAAAGAGGACAAAGTTAGATCCTTCTAGAAATAAGGGTATATTTGTGGGATACTCTGAAAGCTCAAAGGATTACAGAATATACTTCCTAGGATTCAAGAATATTGACATCAGCTCAACTTACAACAAACCCAGAAAGAGACTTGTTGAAGAACCTAAAGAAACGGTAGCACCTAGAATTCATGACACAACCATGAACGAAGAAATTCAAGAAGAAGATTGAGAATTATAAGAACCTCAAGAACCTATAGATCCACACCAGGAGAAGAATCCTCACAAGAAGAAACCTTCTTGGGTACAAGAGACTATCAAAGGTGCAGAAAGAAATGGAGCTCCAGAATAAGCACATAGAGAAAGAAAGAGAACTAGGTCCTGCTCTGTTTATGTGGCCCTGCTATTTGACATTATTGATAAAGAACCTTTCAACTATGAAGAAGCAGTAGAAAGGAAATAATGGAAGGATGCTATGATCAAAGAGTATCAATCGATCATGAAGAATGATGTCCAGGATATTGTCCCAAGGCCATAAGGGAATTCTGTTGTAACTTCCAAATGGATCTACAAGATCAAGCATGCTGCAGATGGTAGCATAGATAAATACAAAGCAAGATTTGTGGCTCATGGCTTCACCTAGAAAGAAGGAATAGATTACGAAGAAACTTTCACACCTATAGCCAGATACACTTCCATCAGATCAGTACTTGATCTGGCTGCAATGATGAAATGGAAGATACACTAGATGGATGTCAAGACTACTTTCTTGAATGGTGTAGTGGAAGAGGAAGTGTATGTGGAGCAGCCACTCACTCAGTTTTGAGACACATGATAGGGAGTATCATGTGTGTAAGTTCAAGAAAGCCCTGTATAGTTTGAAACAGGCACCCAGGACATGGTATGGCAGAATTGACAGCTTTCTATCCAGTTTGGGCTTTACCAAGAGTAAAGAAGATTCCAACCTTTACTACAAGGTTGAAGAAGGTAACCCAGTGATACTCCTACTATATGTAGATGATCTGTTTGTAACAGGTATGGATGGGTCGATTGTGGATACAAAGAGGAATCTTGCTGCTGAGTTCGAAATGAAGGACTTGGGTATGATGCACTATTTTCTAGGCATGGAGGTCTAGCAGAATGCAGATGGAATCTCCCTTGGATAAGGGAAGTATGCAGTAGAGATCCTGAAGAGATTCGAGATGATGGACTGCAAGGCCATGACCACACCTATGGCATCGAACCTTAAGCTATTGAGTGATGCTTCATCAGATACGATTGATGCCATGATGTATCGTTAGATGATTGGGTCCTTGATGTACCTAACGATAATGATACCATATATTTTCTTTGATGTTAACACCTTGAGCCAATTCCTAACAGATCCGAGACATGTTCACTTGATTGCTGCAAAGCATATTCTGAGGTACCTAAAGGGTACAGTTTATTATGGGCTTAAGTATAAGGCTGATCAGAAGATTAACCTGGAAGGTTATGTTGATTCAGATTGGGCAGGTAGTGCCATTGATAGAAAGAGCACCTCAGGGTGCTGCTTCAATGTGGGATCATGTGTGATCTCTTGGTTTAGTAGGAAACAATCTTGCGTGGCACTGAGTATAGCTGAAGTAGAGTATGTCATAGCTTGTTCATCTCGTTGTGATGTAGTATGGCTAAGGAAGCTACTGTTTGATTTATTTGATCTCTAGTTGGACACTACTTGTATATATTGCGACAACCAGAGTTGTGTGAAGTTGTCTGAGAACCCGGTGTTCCATGACAACTCGAAGCATATCGAGATCAAATATCACTATATTAGGGATATGGTGCAGAGAGGAGTAGTGAAGCTCCAGTATGTTGCGATAGACGAACAGATAGCTAATGTGCTGACTAAGCCATTAGCCAGAGTGAAGTTTGAGTAATTCAAGGAGAAGCTTGGTCTTCTCCATACCAATGTTCCCTCCAAGGGGAAGTGATGAGTCTGTGAGCCATTCTGACATGGTGAGAGGATTGGTTCCTTCCATGGTCAGATGTAAGGGCTGAGCCATTCTGTCATGGTGAGAGGATTGGTTCCTTCCATGGTCAGATGTGAAGTACTGAGCCATTCTAAGGTGACTGTGAGATGTGTTCTCACATGATCAGATATAAGCGTTGAATTCCATTCTCTTAATGGAGGCACCTGGTCAATTACCAGGAATACTTAGTATAGAGCTGAGGGCCATTCTGATGTGACTATGGGATTGGTTCCCACATGATCAGATGTAAGTGCAGATCCATTATGATGTGACTGTGGGGTTTGTTCCCACATGATTAGATATAAGTGCAAAGCCTTTCCCTGGATGATAGATGGTGTGTCTTATCATGCTCACAGATGTAAGTGCAAATCCTTTCTTTGGATGGTAGATGGTGTGTCCTACCATGTCAGTAGATATAAGTGTTGAGCCCTTCCTTGGATAGTAGATGGTGTTTCCTGCTATGCCATAGGATATAAGTTTTGTGCCTTTCCTTGGATAGTAGATGGTGTGTCCTGCTATGCTATAGGATATAAGTTCTGTGCCTTTCTATGGAAAGTAGATGGTGTGTACTGCTATGCCACTAGATGTAAGTGCTGATCCTTTCCATGGATGATAGATGGTGTGTGCTATCATCCTAATGGATGTGAGTGTTGAGCCTTTATGACATATGTGACTGGATTGGTTCCTCTCATAGTCGGATGTGAGTGTTGGGTGTGCCTTTCTGACATGGTGTTGGATGTGTTCCTCTCATGGTCAGATGTAAGTGTTGGGCAGGCCATTTTGACTTAGGGTTATATATAAGCACTAAAGAAGACCTAAGTGTTGAAGAATACCTACAGGCTAGGCCTACAACCAACATGAAAAAGGGCTGGCTCTGTAGAAATTGCTATGACGAGAAGAATCAAGAGATAACACCACTGGTGATGACCCAGTGATGATCTAGATTGAGTGATGATCCAGATCTAGTGATAATGATCCAACAGTGATGATCCAGATTGAGTGATGATCCAGATCTAGTGATGATGATCCAGATCGAGTGATGATCTAGATCCAGTAATGAAGATGACTTGAAGATGAAGAAGACTTGAAAAAGAAAATGATGAGAGCTCGATGATGATCTAGTTGCTACAGAGAAGAAGACCAGTGCTAATAAATTGTGTCGAGAGAATAACTTCCTAGTTAAGAGGGAGGGAGTGTTGATGTATTTGTAACTTCAGAATGTATTCACTTGTATCTCTTATGTATTGCACCCCGATGTTTATTCTGGGAAGTGTCTGTAATGTATTTGAGTCATGTCATGCCTTGATGTTCCTATCGAGAGATTCAATAATGTAAAAAATTCATGTAAAGTCATTATGGATAACACTCAGATTGACCAAGGGTTAAAGTCCCCACAGTTGTGAGGCCCTAGGGTTATTAGAATCTCCTAGAGAAGTCTGCCCTGGTGAGTTATTGTCAAGTCAGGAATTAGTATAAATAGACAGTGAGCCTCTCTATTTATCACACATTCACTTACACTTAGTTGTAGCGCATAACTAAGAGATAAGAAGTTGATGGGACAAGAGAGAGAGAATGATTCTGTCGGGAGATCATCTTACTGTTTTTGCGGTTTTGCTTTTGGTGGTTATTCTATCTCTGAGGAAGTTGTAGGGTTTTCTTATTTATGGTTTCTTCAAGGAAAAACTTTGTGTTCATTGTCTCTTATGTTTGATTGTTGTGCTTGTTATTCTCTCAGTTAAATATACTAAGATAATGCTAGCTTGAATGATAAAAATCCAACACCCTATCATCTAGGTGAGGTGGAATTCGACTCCCTAACCTGTGGGGAATATCCCTTAGACCCCTCCTCCTAATCCTCAACCTACTATATCCATTTATCCTTATAAATTGAACCCCCTCTCCATTGTGAAGGGATGAAGGACTATGGTACTCTTATGCTGGTGGAATTTCTAAGTGATCTCTATCATCCTTTGGGGGGAAATATCTCATCCTTTGGGAGGATTCTATTATCCTTTTGTGCTTGGCTTGGATTGTTGGATGGAAGGTTGCAGTGTTAAGGCTAGGTTGTGATAATCCTTCTTTATTTAATTCTATGTATCTCCTTGATTACAATAATATAAACTATTTCCATAAACATTGTTGTGCTAATGATGTTTAGATATTTATTCCTTAACTGTTAGCTTAGCTCAATACATGATTAGATACACATGAACTGCTTTCTTGTTTCCATATGCTCTATAGGGTTTTGTAGCTCAAGATATGAAGGCTCTGGAGCTTGGATCATCAAAGAGAGAAGATGATTTACAGACCTTAGGTAAGTGATCTATTTATTAACTTGTATTTCTATTTCATCTAGGAAAGTAGGATGTATTATGTACTTGATTTGTTATAGATCCACTTGGACTAGGGAGATCTAGCTTGTGTCTGCTTGAGTATATTTATCCACCAACAAAGGGGTAAACTATCACTTTGCAAATACTTCACCTATCACATTCCTCTAACTTCATGCTTTGGGGGGCATTCTATTACATTGAAATATTTTCATCTTGAACCATGCATCAACCTTGTTCCTAATCCCTAAAGTCCTTTCTGCTAAACTGGATTGAAATTGATATTGTTTCTACCCATTTTACCCTCTCTAGGTAGGACGTTGGAGCTCTTACTCCTAAGGAAAGGTGTGCTATCCCCTTGCTGGCACTATTTCCCTTCATGTAAAGAATTCCACTGGCACTCTTTTCCCTCTTGCAAGGTGTGTCATCCCTCTCTAGCGCTCTTTCTTTTACAACAAAGTGTAACAGGGATGTTCAGAGGGAAGAAAACAAGGTTTAAAGGCCCTTCTCGAAGGTGGATGAGCTAGAGGATCATCCCTAGATTCTAGGTGAAGGGGCATTCGGCTCCTAACCTGTGGGGAAGAACCATTAGACCCCTAATCCTAATCCTTAACCTACTCTATCCCTTTAGCCTTATAAATTGAACTCTCTCTCCATTATGAAAGGAGGAAGGACTATGGCACTTTTATGCTGGTGGAATTTCTAGGTAATCCCTATTATTCTTTGGAAGGAAATATATCATCATTTGGGAGGATACTATCATCCTTTGCAGGCTTGGCTTGGCTTGGATTGTTGGATGAAATATTGCAATGTTAAGGCTAGGTTGTGATGTTCTTTCCCTTTGTAATTATATGTATCTCCTTGATTACAGTAATACAAATATCTTTCCATAAACATTGTTGTGTTGGTGATGTTTAGAGATTTCTTCCTTAATTGTTAGCTTATATCAATTCATGTATAGATACGCATGTATTGTTTGCTTGTTTCCACTTTCTTTACATGGTTTTGCAGCTCAATATCTGAAGGCCCTGGAACTTGGATGAAGAAAGACAGAAGAGGATTTGCAGACTTTGGGACATAGGTGATCTATCCGTTAACTTGTATTTCTATTTGATCTAGGAAAGTAAGATGTATTATGTACTTGATTGGTTCTAGATCCACTTGGACTACAAAGATCTGGCTTGAGTTCATTTGTATTTATTTTATAAGCCAAGGGAGGCTCATATGAGATTAGATTCTTTAGGAAAAGGATAGGGGATGATCCCTACCACTTTATGTTGGAATTAAGTTACTTCACAGTTATATTAGGGGAAAGTACCAACCACTGGATATCATGTTAGGAAATCACCCATCAATGGGAGTCATTTTAAGCATACTTTCTTTTAATTTTGAGCTCCTTAAACCATGAAATGAACTTTTGAGCATAATTCTTATTCTGTTTCAAGCTCGTTAAAAAATGAAGCAGATACCCTCAGCATTATTTCAGCTGATCTTCAAGCTCGTTAAAAATAGTAAGATGGTGTTGAGCTTAATTTTCATTTTTCATTCTCTGGTTAAACTATAAAAAGTGGTTTGAGCTTACCTTTTACTTTTTCGTGCTTTGTATTCAAACATGAAAAAATTTTAGAGCGTTATTTTGAAACTTCGATCATGCTCGTTAAACCTAGCACTGAGTTTCTGAGTCAAATTTTATCTCTTTTTCTCACTAGTTAAACCTTTTTACGAAAAAGACAACCCTAATAGAGTCCTCTTTAAGCTTTTTTCGGACTCTTAAAATGTGAAAAGATTGTTGAGTGAACTTGTTTTCTTCACGCTCGTAAAAGGACATGAACAGTCGTCTTCCAGGTGATATTTTACCCCTTTTTTGGACTAGAGGGCACTATGTACGAAAAAAGGTATACTCCAACCAATCATGACTCGAAGAGTTATTCTAGGCATTATTTAATACTTTTTTGGGCCTTTGGGACTAAATTTACGAAAAATTCTATTTTTGTGTCTTCTTAGTCATTTCAGACTCCATAAACATGAACCAACAAATGATTTTACTTTCATCGGACTCATAAAATGAAATGATGAAGGACCTCTTCTGGGAATGAACCCCTCTTTTCTCAGGTTCATAAAACATATGAGAATGGACTCATTGCTTGATGAGATACAACGAGTGTTTGTTACCCTTCTTGAACTTGTAAAAACGAAAAAGAGGTACTCATCCATTTTGTTATGGTAATACATACTTACTCTTGAACATGGCACTCATTCGCAACTGATTTAGGAGGAAAGATATCATCCTTTGGGAGGATATTATCATCCTTTGGAGGATTGGCTTGGCTTGGATTGTTTGATGGAAGATTACAGTGTTAAGGCTAGGTTGTGATGTGCTTTCCCTTTGTAATTCTATGTATCTCCTTGATTACAGTAATACAAATCTCTTTCCATAAACATTGTTTTGTTGATGATGTTTAGATATTTCTTCATTAACTGTTAGCTTAGATCAACTCATGTTTAGATACGCATGTATTGTTTTCTTGTTTCCACTTGCTCTACATGGTTTTACAGCTCAAGATCAAGATCTGAAGGCTATGGACCTTGGATTAACATAGAGAGAAGAGGATTTGCAGACCTTAGGTAGGTGATCTATTTGTTAACTTATATTTCTATTTGATTTAGGAAAGTAGGATGTATTATGTACTTGATTTTTTCTATATCCACTTGGACTAGGGAGATATGGCTTGAGTCCACTTGAGTAGATTTATCCACCAACAATGGGGTAAACTATCACCAGGAAGACAAATATTTAGGTCATTTTATGAGCATGAAGAAGACAAGTTCACTTGACGATCTTTTCACATTTTAAGATTCTGAAAAAGAGCTTAAAGAGGACTCTATTAGGGTTTTTTTTTTCATATTTGGATTTCACTAGAACTTGGTTTTCTTACATCTCTGATTTCTATCTTCTTTAATAGAAAACTTTTTCCCTACCTTAGGTTTCTTTCATCGAAAGAGAAATGTGCATCATCATGTAGCTAGGGTTTGCATTCTTTTTACATTTCCTCTCTACACCTCATGCATCTACTTAAACGCATAAGATAAAATTAACGCTAGCTTAGGATGAAAATAATTTAGTAACTATGTGTAAGTTAGAGAAGTGTTCTGGTGTCTTTAAGCATGGCAGCAGTCATTGTTTTCCTACACTGCATCCCAATGGCTTGTAGCTCTTCCACCTACCACATGGTATATCGAATGGATTTTCCCATACATTTAGGTATATAGAAAAGTAATTCACATAATCGGTAGTATATCGAAAGAATCTTGTCAAGCGGTTGTGCATTAGATAGAATAAATACAGAGTTGAGCTCCCCTGTACCTAGTGTATATTGGGAGACCCTCTTAGGATTACTGTGACAAACTGAGTTAACATTTTGACCATCTTGGCATCACAATACACCAATAACAACACTTAGGAAGATTACTATGCAAGTGTCGTCCAGGTATTCTTATATTCAGGAAAGGGTACCGTCCATATCCTCCTTGTCATGTTTTACTATTAGACCCTACGGTATATAGCAAGTTGCGAAGCCTTAATAATCCCGTGAGGATCCTGACTTTTGATCTACTCTTAGTCACACATTTTTCTTGTTTCTTTTAGACTTGAGTAGTGTTTTATTTGTGTGGTACTTCAACATTTCTTAGAGAGTTTAGATATGGGAGACTGTCCCAAAACCACCAGTCAAGAAACCCTTTTTCAGGGTATGTCCTTTGTTTCTCCCCCTTGTGGAGCTAGTGGTCCTCCCTTCATGGCCACTTTGAGTCTTCCCAGATTGACTATAGGATTTCTTGTGTCATTATTGTCCAATTCTATTATACCAAATGCACCTTTTGTGTCGGATCACAGTCCTTCTTCCTCGAATGCTGAATCAACTTCCCTTTCTCCCTCTTCACCTGTTGAAAACTATGATGTTAGTAAACAGGAGGCTAAGAAGAAGAACACTAAGAATAAGGTCACAAATCCAACCTCTGAGAGTGTTGGTTTTCCCACAAGAAGACCTCGTAAGCCTAAGTTCCCTTGTAGAATTTTCAAGCGTGACCATATTCTTAAATATTGTCATGGTCTATCCCAAGTTTTAGAAAGGTGGTATGAGGCTTCCCAACACCTGATGTAATTAGCCTGTGGTATTCACACTGATGATACCCCATCAACCAGTGACTCTTTGGTTAAGATTTGAAAGGTCAGATATCCTTGCTTTCTATGGAAGGACATGCACCTTACTCACCTTTTTCCTCTCATGGGTAAAGCTTCAAAGTTGTTGGAAGATATTACTATTCTTTAAAAATGGCTTCCAACCAGTTATCATAAGTTGTCCCTTGACATCCCATTTGTTGATGAAGTGATTGATCTAGTTCCATCCTTGGTCGATCCCACTCTTTCTTTAGAGTGTGAAGAAAAGATAGCTCGTGCCACTCTTCCTTTGGAGAGTGAAGTTAAAATGGTTGAGTTGATGTCATCTCCAACCGATCCCACTCATTCATTAGAGAGTGTTGAGACTAAAGTAGTCTCTTCGACACAGTTTTTGTCTTATCCCTCTCGTCTAGTTGAGATTCAACTGAAGCATGCTGAAGTTTTTGTAGTTAGTTCTGATTGTTATACATACGAGGAAACTTTTTCTCTTTCGACATAACGCTGTCCAAGTAATGAGGTTATTTCCTTTGACTGGAGTAATCTAACAGAATCTCTTCTTCATTCGAGTGTTCCTTTCTAGATATTTGTGTGAGTTTCCTCTAAGAGCATACTCTGCACTATTGTTGACGAAGGGGATTCTGTTAGTATTCTATACTCAACTTCTTGGAAATACATAGGTTCTCCTCTGCTTGTGCCAACCACCGATTAGATACTGGATTTTAATCAAAGATCTATGATGCCTTTAGGGATCCTTCCTCATTTTCCTATCACTTTAGGAGGGAAAAATGTCTGCATCAATGTTATGGTATTCCAGGGTCCCTTAGATTTTAATCTTTTCCTTAGGCGAGATTATGTTTATTCAATGAAATCTGTAGTGTCCACACTCTTTCAAGTGAAGTATTTTCCCAATGAAGGGAAAATTGTGACCATTTATCATCTTTCATTTGTTAAACCTGATCATCATATGACTCCTAGTCATCAGAATTCCTTGAATGTTCTGCATACTCTTGTGGTTCCTTCCCCTTATCCCGTCGTGTCTCCTGCCTCTAAACATCATGAAGAATTTCATTGGTTCGAAAAACTTCGATTATTCTCCTCATGAGGAAATTGTGGGGGCATGTCTCCTGTAAGGGGGAAACCCGCAAACCTCTAAACATCATGTTGGCCACGAAATGTCTGCGAGCATAGTTCCTTTTCTCTTTTTCAATATCCTTTAAAAATGAAACAAATTTCTGTGAGCATAGTTCCCATTCTATGTCAAGCTCGTTAAAAAATGAAATAGATGCCTATGAGCATAGTTCCCATTCCTTGTCAAGCTCATTAAAAAATGAAACAGATGCATTTGAGCATAGTTCTCATTCTGTGTCAATCTCGTTAAAAAATGAAACATATGTCGGTGAGCATAGTTCCTATTATGTGTCAATCTTGTTAAAAAATGAAAGGAATGTCCTCAAGCATAGTTATCTTTCTATTTCAAGCTTCTGTAAAAATGAAACAGGTCCCCACAAGGATAGTTATTTTCTATTTCAAGCTTGTGTAAAAATGAAACAGAACACTGTGAGCATAGTTCCTGTTCTATTTCAAGCTTATTAAAAAATGAAACATATGTCCTTTGAGCAGGTTAATTTTTTGTTTTAACCTCATTAAAAAATGAAACAGATTCTTCCATTCTGTCAAGACTCAATTTTTGAACCTTCCTTTCATCTGCTTGTAAAGTAGATGAACGAAGCTTAGGGGCATGTACCCTTATATTGGAGTTAAGTTACTTGACAATTATAGTGCGGGAAAGTACTAAACACTGGACATCATCTTGGGAAATCACCTTTCAATGGGATTCATTTTGAGCATACTTTCTTTTAGTTTCGAGATCGCTAAACCATGAAATGACTTTTTTAGCATAGTTATTATTCTATGTCAAGTTTGTTAAAAAATAAAGTAGATACTCTGAGCATTCTTTCAACCGATCTTTGTGCTCATTAAAAGTAGTAAGATGGTGTTGACATTACTTTATCTCTTTTTCGTGCTCTAGATTCAAACATGAAAAATGTTTCGAGTTCCTTTTATACCTTTGTCGTGCTCGTTAAGAACTAAGTGAAGAGGTATCAAGTACACTTTTATTGTTTTTTAGACTCGTTAAAATTGGATTATGAAAAAAGAACCCTAGTAGAGTCCTCTTTAAGCTCTTTTCAGACTCTTAAAATGTGAAAAGATAGATGAGCGAACTTGTATTCTTCATGCTCGTAAAAGGACCTAAAGAGTCGTCTTCCTAGTGATAGTTTATCCCTTTTTCAGACCAGGGGGAACTAGTTATGAAAAAGGTATACTCTAGTCAATCATGAGTGGAAGAGTTCTCCTGGGAATTAGTTTAAACTTTTTTGAGCCTCGGGGACTAAATTTACAAAAAATTCCACCCTAGAGTCTTCTTAGTCATTTCAGACTCTCTAAACATGAAACTACAAATGATTTTACTTTCGTTGGACTCGTAAAATCAAACAATGAAGGACCCTTTCTGGGAATGAACCCCTCCTTTCTCAGGTTCACAAAACATATGACAATGGACTCATCACTTGATGAGCTATAACAATTGTTTGTTACCCTCTTTGAAATTGTTAAGATGAAAAAGAGGCACTCATCCTTCATGATGGGGAAATTAATGGAAGAGTTTGTGTTTCTTTGTATTTATGGTAGTACATAGTCACTCTTGAACATGGCAGTCATCTGCATTTGCATTTCAGTACTTGGGTAATATGTTTGTCTTCGAGTCCTGTTGATTCAATGAGTCTTCTTACCTCACTCGAGTTTTCCAAGAATACTCCCACCATCAGTTGCATTAGGGGATTGGTATCATTCTTGTGTCAATACTGCCAAGTCATGCCATGCCCATGTTCCAGAGATATTTGGTCATCTGTTCACTGTCTACATTCATTTTACCTTCTATCATGTTCGTCATCTCTGAGTCAGTCTCGTATATTACTCTATTGTCTGGTTTACTCTAGAACATCTATGATTTTGTTTCGTATTGATGATGGGGGATTCATCATGGCCCTACAATTAGAGGAAAATTCAACTCAAAACGATACTCCTAGGAAAAATAATAACATAATAGTTAAAATAATAAAATAATATTTACTAGTTTTGGAGGAAGAAAATAAAAAACTATTTTTTTGTTCATATTTTCGACATATCTCCCTATTATTTTACTCAAATTTCGATTGGGGGAGCTCGTTGGATGCGGAATTAAAATTTGCATAATCACATTTTTTCAAGTATTTCTTGGTTTTTGGGTAGCAGGGTCCATAAAAAGTATGGTGAGTGGGTACTCGTTGGATGCCGAATTTAATTTCGCATCGAACAAGCTCTCCCGATTAAAATTTGATTAAAATCACAGGGAGATATGTCGAAAATAGGAACAAAAAAGTAGTTTTTTTTATGATACCTATCCCCAAATTTATATTAAAAAATGATTTAAGACCTATAAGGTATTTCAAATTTAAAGCAATTTCATTGGCTAACACAAGATGACATGGAATTTGAATTGTGGTTAAAACACTCATTTTGTGTTTAAATTTCCTCTAATGTTTGATGAGTCTATTCTTATCAACTTTAACACCTCATCCAGGAATAAGACTTAGAAACAAAGAAAAGTAACTTGGGACTGCATGCCTTAATGACAGATTACCTTGTTTTCAACATGAGTTTACATCATTGACTCTTGATTGAAATATTCCATCGAGTGCTCGACTCCAAGTCCTTTACTCATATTCGATGGTATGTATTGAGATACCTTGGGAATCATTGAAATCAATGGTGATTTCCCTCACACTTGTTAACATTTTACATTAATGACTGGTAATCAAGTGGTTTCTACCATGTTCGACATTAAAGCATTGTAATCATATGGTTAGATTTGTATCGTTGTTGGTTCGGCTTGAAGACCCTCAATTATCTGATATTTTGCCCAGATTGTGACGGAGTTTGTTTGAGTCATATTACACAGATCCACTTTGTATTGGTCATAGTTGTGTTATCATCTCATCATGGATCTACGTTTGTGTCTAGTAGCCATGATTTTTTCAGTCGGTCTCTACTACCATGGATATATATTGTATTGGTCAGAAACCATGTTATGAATCATATGAGACTTGAGTCAGCTGTACTACAGCAGCTTCCATCCAACATCCTTGCCTTCTATTTCTTCACTTTGCAAAGCATTCACCTATCGCATTCCTCTAACTTCATACTTTGGGAGGAAGTCTATTACACTGAAATCTTTTCATCTTGATCCATGTCTCAACCTTGTGCCTAATCCCTAAATTTTCCCTTGATAAAGTGCATTGAGTTTGAAGTTTCCCCTAGCTCTTTTTCCTCCTCCAGGAGGGCTGGCACTTTTTCTCCTAAGGAAATGAGTGTCAGCCCCTTGTTAGCAGTATTTCCCTTCATGCAAGTAGAGCTACTGGCTATCTTTCCCCTCTTGCAAGGTGCACCAGCCCTCTGTGGCACTCTATCTCCTACAACAAAGTGCGGCATGGGTGTTTTGGGGGAAAAAATGAAGCTTCGAGGCCCTTATCGAAGGTGGATGAGGTGGAGGATCATCCCTAGATTCTAGGTCAGGTGGAATTCAGTTCCTTAACCTATAGGGAAAATCCCTTAGATCCCTTTTCCTAATCCTCAAACTACTCTATCCATTTAGCCTTATAAGTTAAACCCTCTCTCCATTATGGAAGGAGGAAGCACTATGGTACTCTTATGCTGGTGGTATGCTGGTGGAATTTCTAGGTGATCCCTATCATCCTTTGGGAGGAAATATCTCTTCCTTATGGAGGCATACCATTATGATTTGGAGGCTTTGCTTGGATTATTGGATGGAATATTGCTGTGTTAAGGCTAGGTTGTGATGTTCTTTCCTATGTAATTCTATGTATCTCCTTGATTACAGTCATATAAACTCTTTCCATAAACATTGCTATGTTAATGATGTTTAGAGATTTCTTCCTTAACTGATAGCTTAGATCAATTCATGTTTGGATCGGATGTACCATTTTCTTGTTTCCACTTTCGCTACAAGGTTTTGGAGCTCAAGATCTGAAATCTCTGAAGCTTGGATTAACAAAGAGAGAAGAGGATTTGCAGACCTCAAGTACATGATCTATCTGTTAAATTGCATTTCTATTTGATTTAGGAAAGTAGGATGTATTATGTACTTTTTTTTCTAGATCTAGTTAGACTAGGGAGATATGGATTGAGTCTGCTTGAGTAGATTAATACAAAAGTGTTCCCTGGTATGGTTGCTAATTTTGTTTGTAGGAATTCTGCAACTGGTGCAGATACCGCTTGATCCTTGATCTTGTATGGTACAAGTATAGAACAAAACACCACACCAGTATATCCTTTCCATAGATGGTTAATCTACTTTAATAAAATCACTCTTATACCTCGTATATCGAAGCTTTAGTCTTCGTTCCACTACTCTCATGCGATCTAGAGTACCTCAACAGAAGCATTGGGAAAACTACACAACAAGATGAGAGTAACTAGATAGATTAACAATCCATATTAGTGATCAAGGAATCTAATAATAATTAACTGATATTCACATAAATTAAATATTGGAAAGGGGAACACTTTTTTATTAATCAAATAAGAAGGTAAAGCTACAGCCAAAGCCTTAATGTTTCCATGTTTGTCTTCAAAAATGGTCTTACAACACTCTAAGCGGAGTATACTCTTAGAGGTAACTCGTAGAGATATGTGCAAAGGAATGCTCAAATGAAGACAAGATTCTATTAGATTACTCTAGTATTGCTTCGCAAGCCATAGGTTCTCATTCGCTTGTGCCAGCCACCGATCAGATAGTATCTTTTAATCAGAAACCTACAACATCATTAGGGATCCTTCCTCATTTAACTATCACTTTGGAAGGAAAAACTATCTGCATCAATGTTATGGTAGTCCAAGGTCCCTTAGATTTTAATCTGTTCCTTGGGAAAGATTATGTTTATGCCATGAAAGATGTAGTTTCCACACTCTTTTGAGCGATGTATTTTCCCCATGATGGGAATATTGTGACCTTTGATCAGCTTTCCTTCTTTAAACCCGGTCACCATATGACTCCTAGTCATCAGAATTCCTTGAATGTCCCACACACTACAACAAAACCCTGTGATTAGCATTTCTTTTAGCTTTCTTTTTAGCGCCCATTATCACTTTCAGTGTATTTTTCATCATTTTTTGGACAAAGTGGACACTTTTCCACAAGATGGTTCTTTTAATGGAGTTATTTGCATACCTTTTTAAAAGTTAGCACTATTTTCGACGCTAATTAGCTTCCCAATTAGCATCCCAATTAGCGCCCCAAGTAACGTCCCAATTAGCATCCCAATTAACATCCCTTTTTAAAACTTAACGCTATTTTGGATGCTAATTAGCATCCCAATTAATGTCCCAATTAGTGTCCCAAGTAGCATCACAATTATCATCCCAATTAGCATCCAAATTAACATCCCAATTAGCATCCAAAAAAACATCCCATATAATGCCAAGAATAGCCTCCCAAAAAACATCTTGAATAACATAACATCATATATCAATCCATGGTTAGTGAAAAGAATTGTGCCATGAATTTCAGCAAGAAAAACATCCAACATAGTGCCAGGTATAAATGCAAGTATAGTGCCTAGAATAATGCCAAATTTTTTGAAAGGAACCGAGCTAGGAATTGTGTTCGAAAAATGTCTGTCATAATGTCAGATATATTAATGTCAATGTCGATGATCATGATTCATGTGATAGTACTTTAAGATATTGATTTATCATAGTGGCACCTAAATGATCGTAATCATGGAACTTTTATGTATTGATTAATACTAATGAAGGGTAAATTACCTTAATGTCACCTAAATTGATCTTATGGCATTTGAGTGTCCCAAACAACATTTAGTAGACCCTAATGGCATTTGATTGGCCCTAACAACATGATGATGATGCATTATGATAAGTATGATGGACTATATGGATATGATTTGATAAGGATAAGACTGTATCATCCATTCTTGTGAGGTAGTAAAGCTCCTTTCTCATTATTATTGCAATTATATTGATGATGAATATGACGATGATAATGATGTTGATCTATTTGATGATGATGACAACGACGTGGATGTCAACAATGATTAGGCATGTGGTATCACTTTTGGATCGTAATTTATTAAAATGGCACCCAAATTTTTGTAACGACACCTAAACAATCCTATGATCATTGAAATGACTGTAACGATGTATAAATGACCTTAACAATTAAATGATGTTAATCCTAATGTCGATGAGTGTTTAAGAACACTAATGGCATATGAGTGACCATAATGAAAATGATGGCAATGATTTTGTTAATGATGCACTTAATTCTGGCGATGATTATGGTCAATATGATGTTGATGTACCATATGGAATTGATGATGATTATGATGACAATGTTGATGTCCATGATGATGATGCATGTCATAATACTTCTAGATATTGTAGGACTTGAGATATTGGAGTTAATAACAAGTAATAGAGGTTGTGAGGTATTGACCATAAAAATATTGCTATCCATTTGGTTTTTTACATTAACTGATATGGCCATTGGCTTTAGTAGCTCCCCCACCCCCAACCCCACCACCCACTTACATACCCCTTGCAGAAATGTAGTGCAATACCACCTATCATGGTGCTACCAAAATGTCACCCTACAAGTTTTTTTTGGATAACCTCCCCATCCATACCCTCATTTTTACAAAGAACATCCAAGGTAGAAGAAGTGGATATAAATCTTAATACAAAATCTCACTTTCTTTGTACTCTTAAGGACATTTTTTTCTTGGTTTAAAATAGAATGAAGCAACAAGCATTTCAATAATTCTCATAGTGTTACTTGAAGAAGTGGATCAAATGTTTTACATATTTTTCCTTATAAGCGGACATCTCTCAAGGAAAAAAGAAATTACTTGCTCAAGTTTTATGGCCTTACTTTCTGATTGGGAAAAAGTAGTTGACATCGTCCTCAGTTTTTCCTTCCTAGGACCTAGAGGGGATGTGATCTAAGAATTGGGTGTGGCAGTAAGGTTTGCATTTCATTTATCTGCTACATGTTTTCCTTTCCTTTATCTTCTAATACATTAAAATCATGATGGTGAATGCACATTTCCATGGAAAACATCATTCAAATGTTAAAGCTAAGCATCCGTATCGCACAACACAAGTCTTGATTGATTTTAAAATCATGGCGTCATTTTTTAGGCTATCATATCTTTTAGATATTCAACAATACCATTATTATGATTATTAATGTGGAAGTGTCATAGAAGTTTAGAAAAAAATTATTCTAAATCAACATCATCTTGCAAGGACAACAGAACCCGCTACAATAAATCATCACTATTCCTTTTTAAAAAAGTTTTAAGATTTACGTTGTATGTATTGATTGATTTGTTACACTTTTAATGTGTTTCTATTTACTTCAACCAAAGTAGTAAATTGAAGAGTTTAATAACGATAACGCTTTTGATTTGTTACAATATTACCTAGTAAAGATGTTGGGTTACGAACAATTGAATAAATAGATGACCATATATGACACAAAATAACTAAGGGAGAGATTAGATCAGCTTCACATAAGGCCAAGCCCTTCAGAGCAGAGTAAATATTAGTTTATTTTGTATGAGGAAGTTGATGCTTATGAGAATGATGGGTGTGGTCACAAAGGTCCTTAACAATCATGAGTATGTAATATACTTCTTGCAGACAAAAGAAGATATGATATTTAATTATGCCAAACTACTCCCCCATCTTGAATTCATAGATAACAAATGGGTTGAAGCTTCCAAGGTATGCACATTACTTCTCTTCTTTCACTTCACGAGAATTGGTAGTGTTTTTTTAATGAGTGATAGGATTTTTTCCCTCGGCTTAGTCCTCAAATTGATAAAGTGATTTTAAGTTTGTTGTTTTCCCATTGTTTTTTGTTTTTCCTGTAATGTTTATTTATTATTTATTATGTTTTCCAGGATACCATATTCATGTTCCCAAAAAAAAATTTTGAACACATTAGGTCCAATTTTCTCGTTCTAGGATGGCATACTTTTAGGTTTGTCCATGGACTTCTAAGTGTATTTTACTGTGTTGGGACCTTTGTCAATCAGGATGCTGAGGTTCAGATGTTTTCCTTTATAATTGCTATTATTGGTAATCTAGCCAGTGTTATAGATAGGATATTGTGCCTGAGTTGTGAATATTAGACATGGAAACAATCAAGGGGTGGGTTAAGGCCAAGTTTAATGATTGTGACAATGCTTTATCTGTCATCTTAAATTCCGCAGACCTTAAAGTTCTTGAGAACACTAAATGAGGATTTTTTACTTTTATTCGAAGTGAAGGGGTTCTAGAATGGATGAACATGATCCAATTTTATTGATATTATATTACATTCCATGGTTATTCTAGCTAATAACCAACATGAATGGGAATTGATTATATTCTGCTCTAAATTGGTCTTCTTTCTCCTTGGTTGATTCTCTTTTAAATTGATAAGAGTTAGGGATCAATGGATACCTCGTACATTTTAGATCCCCATGTTCTACTATGACTTGGGTGATATGCATAAGTATCAAGCCTGACAAGTAACATCCCACTCTTCTAATGATGTGGAGTTTTCTTAAAACTAGTCACTTTGTGCTGCTGGGAAAGTATATGAATACAATCTTTTGTGAAAAAATGTAAATCCACTGGTCAAATTCTAGAAATAAGGCACACCTTAGTTAAAAAGGCTTCAACTCAATGGATCCCAAGATAATCACTTTCTGCAATGTATAGTATTGAATCACGGCTGAACAAACATTTCCTATGAAATCTTAGAAGAAAACAAAATTAACGAATACCCAAGTTGGACAGTTAGGTCTTCTGATATAAGGTATAACTTATTGTTGATCATTAGAATTCCAAAAAACATTTACATCATTGAAACACAGCTCCAAGTTCCAATTTTACTTTGGGAAGATATCAAATGTTATTTGATGTGTTATGATCAATTCGCATTCTTATAACAATATACAAATTTTCATGTTGTAGACCATATGCCACAAGCTTCATTTTTGAGCTAAAATATGCAACCATTCTGCAGTACCATGTTGATGCTATGAAGTAGTGATACAACATTCACTAAGCATTTAGTTCTAGCTTAGACAACTTGGTCTTGGAACAGTAATTGTTGATGAGATATGGGTTCTGTCCTGATATTGCCAAAATAATTCTGATCTTTTCTTTTCTCAAAATTTCATAATAAAAAGGGGTTTTGAAGAAATTGAATCCATTTATATATTAAAAATACAAATTCAAAAAATAAAAAATTTGCAATTTAATAAAAAATTATTTAAACTACTTTTCATCCCAAATATGGAATAAAAAATTCATGGGAAATGTGAAAATCTATATCCATTTAGTTTGACTTTTTTATTTTTCTGTTTCAATTTTCTTTTTTTTTCTAATTCTAGAAAAATAAGAGGTATTTAACTTATATAATTAATTTTATGTCTTTGAAATTTAAGTAGGCTAGACGTATTTAAAATGTATATTTTAAATAGAACAAGGTAAAAATATGAATAGGAAAACAATATTTTTTTATTGTAAAATTTATTGTGAAAATCAATAATATATTCATATAATAATCAATTTTAATTTTAATTTTTCATAAAGTATTTATAAGTTGTACTATGTATATCAATGTATACTATTGTATAATATCAAGAAAAAAAATCTTTTCACAACTTAACTTATTACAAAACCTTATTAAAAAGAAATAGATTTAAAAAAAAAAAGAATAATCTTATTATGATTATAGTATATTTTATTGATAATAATTAATTTGTTGATTAATGTTATGTTTATTATTAATGTAAAAACCAAAAAGGAACAATCACACTAGGATATTTTTTCTAATTTAATATGACAAGTGAAAAAATGACAGCTATTCATACCCCATTTGCAATACAATAATGGTTCCCATTTTTGTTTTGTTTTTAATACCTTAGTCAAACAACAAAGGTTTCCTAGAAGAGCTTATGAAAATTGTGTAGTAAAATAAACGTTTTAATACCTTAATCAAATAACTAAAGGATTCATAGAAGACTTGTAGAGAATTGTGTAATAAACTAATTGTTTTCAATACCTTAATCAAATAACTAAATTTTTTAACAGTTGTGATAAAATTATTAAAGGCAAAGTATTATGTTCCTATCAAACAAATGCAACTCTGACTTGTCACAAGAATGTAATAAAAACAATATCATGAATATACTCTCATATTTATTTACAAGATATTTATCAAAACCCAAAGAGCAGAGACATTGCAAGTGACTCTTGTTTGATTTGAACTCTACCTCACTTCCTTTCTTTTCATTAGGGCGGGAATAAGATGAGCATTTTTCCCAGTTCTCGAGTCCAAAAAAACTTAACTATGAACGAAATTGGGCATATGGTAAATTTGAGCAAGAATATATAAAGACGATTGCTTTAATTCAAGTGTTGAACAAGAAATAGAGAGAATGTTTTCTTGCTCCATATCACTTTGGGGATTGTTTTAGTTCTCTGAGGTTGGTAAAGTAGAGAGGGAGAGGAATCTGTAAGGAGTGATTAGAGAAAAACATCTCCAAAATGAACCAAATTGTTTTTCTCATACATGAAAAATCTACAGGAATATTTTAAAAAATTCTACAGACAGATCAAGGTAGGAAGGAGCTTTTATAGCAGGATTGTATGAGCTAATGTGGAGAGAAATTGATTCAAAAAGCTTAATCTCTAAATAGATTCTACATTCCATTCTACGAATTCTTCTTGCATTTCTACCAAAGCTCTTTTCGAGAAATCATTTACACGAAAATAGGTCGTGAAACATGAAAACATCTCATCCATATGTCACCTAGAGGTTTCTTTTTCCTAACAGTATCTGTGTTCTTCTGCTATTTTTGGGAAGAGCATCCAACAAAGGTGTGGTCAAGCTGTTAGTGGCTTGACTGATTGGAGCTAATCTAGATAGCAGTAAGGGTTCCTTTGTGTATAAAACCTTTTCTTTTCAACATTAGAAGCTTATGAATGGGAAAGGAAGCCTCTCGCATATTCTTTATATATAATAATAATAATCGTAGGAGGTGGGCTGTGTTGATAACTCCAAGAATCAACCAAACTCAAACTATAATCTTCTAGCCAGTATCCCATTTCAAATACTCTCGCTATCCCATATCAATGTTAACCGATCATATGGCAATTTATTCGTATGGGTTATGCCATCGAAAACAATTTTAACTACTTAAGTAGTAGACAATGACCAGGACTATGGTCCATCTCCATCAAATGATTGCTCGCCTAGATAAGATGAAAATCCATCGAAAGATGACAGAAAAGATCTGCAACTAATCAACTTCATTGGACACAGGTATCTATTCGTTCTTCATTGATTCCAAAATATAAAACAGAACGCAAATGGTGAGGATGCACATAAACTGTTTGACAAAATTCTGGAACGAGATATGACTTAATGGAATGCTTTGATCTTAGGATGAACCTATAATGGGTTCTATGAGGATGTCTGAAACAGTTATACATGATGCAAATTTAATGTATGAGGTATATCATTAATTGCAATAACAATATCCTTAACATGTATACTAGATGTTGCACAGAAACTGTTTGATAGAATTCCTGAGTAGATATGCTCTCTTGGAATGCTTTGATCTCAGGGGTCACCCATCATGGGTTCTACAAGGATTCCCTAAAATAGTTCTACATTATGCAAATTGATTTGTATTACTTTTGAATGATGGTAAGTGTTGATTACAACTAGCGTTTAGGCATTTTATAGGCTTTGGAAGGTTTGCAACTTATTTTATAAGTTAATGGGACAGTGAAGCTATGGTTATAAAATTTATCCATAATTATTTTTTCTTTTTTATTTGCAGGAAGATGTGCAGAACCAATCTAAAATATGGACACTGGTTGCCATGGGGACAGGGTAACCCCGACTTCCATAGGTTCTTGGTTCAACCTCCTAATGGGAATTGAGGTCCTTGCATAGATGCGTCAATGACTTATTATAATAGAGTTTTTTCTATATGGAGTGCTACTTACCAAGAATAACTCTCACTCAAGTAAAGGATTTACCCAAGAAACTTGCTCGTCAAGAAGATAACTAAAAACATAACCAAAACACTAGTAACAACATTTAACCCAAGAAATGGAACAAAAGATATTAAAGAACCAATTTCCCCTATGAACTATGTGTGAATATGGCCATTATACCCATCATTTCCCAAAAATCACTGATTGTAAGCGCATGATGAGAACTTGGCTTGTTCACCGAAATCGCCTCCTCCACATATTGGTGGTCCAATGCATAAAATTTTTGTGTTTTCTTAACTTAAGAAGCACCATCTAGTTTTAACACTTCATATTCAACCTCCATGAGGGTCTTTTTCTTATGAATGATAGCAGATAATGCATAATATACCAGTTGTTTTCATTTTCTTCTTGGCTGATTTGGACTTGTTTAAGAAACAACATTATATAGGACTTCATTTATTGAGATCTGTCTCACCTAGTACCTTTCTAGCCTAGGAATACCCTATCCCATTGAGTGTTGCCCAATTTTTGAAGCCAGATCAGGGGAATCATGCTAGGAATCCTTTATTCATGAGCATGTTTTCCACTTGGTTATATACTTTACTTTATAATCCCTCCCTTCATCCAATCTTTATTTATTTAGTTTGATTCCTGCCCAACCACACTTACCTTATGTCAGGAATTAGATATGGAGGGTACGACATAAAATTATCCCTTCCCTTGTTTACCAACCCACCCACCTTCACCCCACCTTAAGAACTAGCAAAATCTCTACATAATTTTTCCTAATGAATTTCCTTGGTACTGCTATTAACCCTTCTCTCTTAGAAGGAATGGATGCCTGTATCCCTTAGCCTTCTTATATTTCTCCCTTTCCATTAAAACATCCTTTCCCTCTACCTTTCTACCAATACCACTTGGATTTATGAATCACTTAGGAGAGATTGACTGCTATACGACTTATCTTTTAAGGAAAGACGGCATGACACAACAACCTTACTTAGAACCTTTTTATTAAGCCAAGAATCTGGGGGTAACACTATGAACTAGTGGTATGGCCGAGCCGATACAATACGATTAAGAATTACCTACTACTCAAGATGAACAAACTTTACCTTTTATATCAATGCCATTGAACATAAATATGAACCCAACAAGAATTGTTAGGAATCAAAAGCTGCACACCTAGAACAGAATACGATGGAGTATGCCCCCTCATCTTTTTAAAATTATTCCTTTGCCACTAGGTGAAAACCATTGCTTCCGATGCTTTTCAAAGTTAGCCCTTGCACTAGATCAACAACAAGTACTCTGCATAATTTGAAATTGTTTAATGAGATTTGCAGATTGAAAAAAAATATTAAGGCAAGGAAGTTGACTAGCTTATTGAATTCGTCTTTTGTGTATATTGATTTTTTCTTTATTTACATAGAATTCATTTGGTATATTACCTTATATATCTTTTTAAAAGTACAACACTGTTATAAATACATTTTATATAAAGAAGATATGCCTATTTTTGGGATGGTCTAGCCAACAAGTTAAATGTGCATGACCCAACCAAGGAGAAGTGCATCCAGAATCAACTAAATTCCACATATGCTTTGCATGGAGGGAAGACATTATGCACCCTACTTCATTACTTTCAGTTGGATAGATACTACCAGTAAGTTGTGGGAACTACCCTATGGATTCATTACATCCAGAACTGATTAGATTAGCTAGGGGTTAGCACTTATAAACATTGCTATTTACCCTTTTTTCTATGCCTACAAGAATACCTTTCTATTTTACAGCTCTTATGCGCTCAGGATTCTTTCTTCTTTACAAAATTATTATGGATATCATTTAGAACCACCTTACCTTTGAACTGACCCTTTTTTAATATGCAATTGGCACTATTATGAATAACCTTCTTTATTAATGGCTCTTATTTAAAGAAATCCCTTTTCACCTTTAGGATTTTATTATTCCATACCTCATGTTCAGTTTATTCTTCTGGCTTCCCTCTTTTCCTTAGAGGATTATTTTATTCTTGGGAAAGAAATAAACCTTGAGTGTTATATTATTTAGCCCCCCCTTCACCTTAAGTTTTATATCGATAGGAATCTTCTCTCCAATACTCACTGGCTAGTTGATATAGACCCTTTAGATATGTTCTTTATTAATATAGTGCATGTTATTGTGGTTCCTTCCCCTTCAGTTGTCATGTCTCTTTCCCCTGAACATCGTGACGAAGTTTAGTTGTTCAAAAACCATAGCTTCTTCTCTTCATGAGGAAGTTGTGGGGGCATGTCTCCTGTAAGGGGGAAACCACCCAACCTGTGGACATCATGTTGGCTTAGAAATTAGTTCTGAGCATAGTTCCCATTCCGTGTCAAGCTAGTTAAAAAATTAAACGGATGTGTGTGAGCATAGTTCTTATTCTGTGTCAAGCTCGTTAAAAAATGAAACAGATGTTGGTGAGCATAGTCCCCTTTCTGTGTCAAGCTCGTTGAAAAATTAAATGGATGCTAGAAAGCGTAGTTCTCTTTGTGTGTCAAGATCATTAAAAAATGAAATGGATGTTGGTGAGCATAGTTCCCATTCTATGTCAAGATCCTTAAAAAGTGAAATAGATGTATGTGAGCATAGTTCCTATTCTGTGTCAATCTCATTAAAAATGAAATGGACGTAAGTGAGCATAGTTCCCATTCTATGTCAAGCTCATTAAAGCATTAAATGGATACCTTCAAGCATATTTATCTTATGTTTCAAACTTGTGGAAAAATGAAACAGGTTCCCACAAGCATAGTTATTTTATGTTTCAATCTTGTTTAAAAACGAAATAGGTCACCTTGAGCAAAGTTCCTTTTTTTGTCAAGGTTGTTAAAAAATGGAACTGATTCTCCCATTGTATTAAGACTCAATTTTTTAACCTTCATTTCATCTACTTGTAAAGCAGAGGAAACAAAGCTTGGGGGGAATGTACCCTACCCCTTTGTTCTTATTAAGTTACTTGACAGTCATATTGGGCGAATGTACCAACTATTGGACATCATGTTGGGAAATCACCCGTCGATGGGAGTTATTTTGAGCATACTTTCTTTATTTTTGAGCTTGCTAAACCATGAAATGACCCTTTGACCATAGTTCCTATTCTGTGTCATGCTCGTTAAAAAATGAAGAAGTTACCTTGAGCATTCTTTCAGTTGATCTTCGAGCTCATTAAAATGAGTAAGATGGCATTGAGCTTACTTTCATTTTTCTTGCTCTAGTTAAACTATGAAAAGTGCCTTGAGCTTACTTTATCGTTTGTCATGCTCTGGATGCAAACATGAAAAAGGTTTTGAGTGCCTTTTATACCTTCAACGTGTTTGTAAAAATTTCAGCGAAGAGGTATCGAGTATACTTTTACTGTATTTCAGACTCGTTAAAATTGGATCATGAAAAAATTAACCCTAATAGAGTCCTCTTTAAGCTCTTTTAGGACTCTTAAAGTGTGAAAAGATCGTTGAGTGAGCTTGTCATCTTCATGCTCGTAAAAGGACCTGAAGAGTCATCTTCTTGGTGATAGTTTACCACTTTTTCAGAAGAGAGGGAGCTACTTATGAAAAAGGTATACTCTGTCCAATCATGACTGGAAGAGTTCTCCTAGGAATCATTTTATACTTTTTTGGGCCTCAAGGACTAAATTTACGAAAAAAGTCCATTCTGGTGTCTTCTTAGTCATTTTAGACTCTCTAAAAATGAAACGACAAATGAGTTTACTTTCGTCGGACTCATAAAATAAAATGATGAAGGACCCTGTCTAGGAACATACCCCTCCTTTCTCAGGTTCCTAAAACATATGAGAATGGACTCAACACTTGATGAGATGTAACGAGTGTTTGTTACCCTCTTTAAACTCGTAAAAATGAAAAGAGGCACTAATCCTTCATGATGGGGAAATCACAGAAAGAGTTTGTATTTTGTTATGGAAGTACATAGTTACTCTTGAACATGGCACTAATTTGCATATGCATTCCAGTACTTTGCTATTCTATTTGTCTTGGAGTCCTGCTGCTTCCTTGAGTCTTCTTGCTAATTTGAGTTGTTCAAGAATACTCCTGTCATTAGTTGCGTTAGGGGATGGGTATCAATCTCCTCAAATTTAATATTGTTGATTCATGCCATGCCCATGTTCAAGAGAAGTTTGGTCATATGTTAACTGTCTGTAGTTAGTTTACCTTATTTCATGTTGGTCATCTTTGAGTCAGTCTCGCATATCATTCTGTTGTCCAGTTTACTCTAAAACATTTCTGATCGTGTTTCATGGTGATGATGGGGGATTCATCGTGGCCCTCCTTCAACGAGTCTATTCATGATGACTTCAATGCCTCAACCAGGAATTAGACTTAGAAACCAAGACAAGTACCTTGAAACCTGCATGCCTCAATGACAGGTTACCTCGCTTTCAACATGAGTTTACGTCATTGACTCTTGATTGAAATATTCTACTGATTGTTTGACTCCAATTCCTTTATTCACACTTGGGAGGATGTACTGAGATACCTTGGAAATCATTGACGTCGATGGTGATTTCCATCTCACTTGTAACAATTTACATCAATGATTGGTAATCAAGTGGTTTCTACCATGTTTGGCATCAATACATTGTAATCACATGGTTAGATTTGTATCGTTGCGGGTTTGTCTTGAAGACCCTGGTTCATATGCATAATTATCTATCCTTGGGCTGCGATGGAAGATTATTTGAAGTCATGAAATGTATCCACATTGTATATTTGGTGGTTGTGTCCAGTATTGAGTTTGTATAACATGGATCTACTTTGTATTTCTTGTTTCCATGTTCCTCTTTTTACATCATTGACCATGGATCTACAGTGTATTCTTAGTAGCCATGACACACTCATCTTCATCGATCTATAGTGTATTTGTCTGCAGCCATGATTGAGTCAGATAAGTAAGTTATTGGTCTTATGTCTCAGCTCTCTTTTCCTCTGGTACCATATTGATGTATAGCAAAGTATTTTACCTATCATATCCTTCTAGCTTAATAATTTGTGGGGCATTTTGTTGCACCTAAAATATCCACTAATGCCTGAGAACCCTTCAAAGCACCTAGACAGGGATTCTTTTGGTGACTTTTTTCCACTTTTTATTAGGTTGGCACACTTTATCCCTTGTGACAGAGCATCGACACCTGTTTCCCATTGAAATTAGGTGTCTCCAGTGCCTTTACCCTCTTCACAAGAAGCGTCAGCGCCTTTACTGTCACATGCCTCAATTTGCAAAAACAATTTTATAATGTTTGAGGAACATTGTGTTAAATTTTATGCTAAGTTGTAATTTATGACACAATGGGGTCAAGAATATTTAATGCAAATTTAGAATATTTTATTTATAATTAAATAAATGAGGAGACAACAGCTTAGGGAAGTTGTTAAAAGAGTGTTTACTGGTTAATTGGTGGAGGAGACTAGGTGGAGAGAAAACTGACAAGTGGTAGCATCCTCAAACCACTTCCAACTGTTGCAGGTGGCAACTTCCCTATATTTGTGGTCATGATTCCCCAAGAAATTGGAATCAGAGTAGGTGGCTCATTTAATGAAAACTGATCTAGAAGACCTAGGCATCTCTATAAAATTACCCACTGAAGAGAGCTGAGGCTGCTCATTCTAGAGAAGTGATCATTTAGGGTGAATGAATTTACTCAAGAGAAATTCAATGGAGGGGACTCAGGAGTGTGTTTGAGGGGTTAACTTTTGAGTTTGAACTAGTTGTAGCTTCTACGTTGAGGTTCATACTGCTGAGAGCAGTTTTTGATTACTGAGGTAATTGGACCAATTAGGTGACATAGGTCTTACAGTTGCATTCTCCACCCAGTTCTCAGCCAAGAAGACTAGGAACAAGCTTGAGGGTCCTGAGGAAGCATTGTCTGAGCGCTCTCCAAGAGTTTGGTTGGGAGGAACAACCTCCTTAAGTTGTTGTTGTCTTGTCCTCAACAAGTTTTAATTTCTTTTATTGTCTTCAGCTAAATAATTCTTAGTTTATCTACTACAGACATGCTAGTATTTTAGGGTTTATGAATCAAAAGTAACTGAGTAATGTTGAATTCAGTAAAATTATAGATTATAGTAGAAATAGAAATGATTATGTAAAAAGTGAAATAGATAGAATTAAAATTCCCAAGCTGTGTTTTTCCACACCTGAACTCAAGTCATACTCTAGCACAGCTGGATTGCTTATGAGAATGAAATGATTCTTTTATTGGAATGTAAAAAATAGATATCATTCTTTTATTTGAATGTAAACAGTAGATAGATTTTACTTCATTATTTATGAATTACACTAAATAGCAGTGCTATGTATTGTTTGCTTTATTTACTTTAGCTAACTAAATAGAAAATAGGTATGAAAGAGAACAGTAAATATTATTCCAGTATTAGTATGTTGATAAATATAATTTATAGTTAACAGAAGTAAAGTAAGTAAATTAATATCTAAAATCCATGTGAAAAGGACATTGTAAAATAGTTTATAAACATTAACATTCCAGACCATTGTGTGTCTTTATCCAAGACCAAATAATTCTTCTAAATCCTTTTGAAATTACAAAAATTACTGAAAGTTAACAGTATGCTAGTTTTCGATTAGTCTCCACTAAAACCCTAGGTATTTCTCTTATGCAAAAACTAGAAGCAAAAACTGTAAAAAATTATTTAGGATTTCTTATTTTAACAGAGCTAGTATCAAACTTATAACTATAAGTCATATCATCATTCTTTATTCTATATTTTAAAAACAAAGTCAAGAATGCTATAAGTAGAAACAAGGATTTCATAAACTGTAGGGTTTTACATCAATTCTTTTTAACCCTTAAAAGTCGAGTTCTAGAAATTAAACAATATCTCTTAAACAGAGCCTAAAAATTTATTATAATACAGAGTATTAATAAATACAATACATATGTAAATCATGAACAAAATAAACCAATAATAGTGAACCATTTGTATATATAAATCCTTAATCAAAGGTAGGCTTATAGCCTGTAGAGTCGAAGGGTCGAAACCCAAGCCTACTAGTTAAACCAAATATGCACAAAAATATTTTATATTAAACTGTAACAAAATGCGTTACTGACAGGATAAGTAAAACCCAGTTCATTTTATAACTCGAATGTTCCATAGTCTTCATTTCTTGAATTTCAAATGTAAATATGAAAACTGAAGCAACACAAGACAGAGGTCACTTAGCATCTCTAAGCTTAGAGGAAGCTCTTTATAGATATTAAACAACAGTATTTACATCACTTAAGCCGTAATGTTGAAACTGCATAACCAAAAACCACGTATACATCACAGCTTCAAGAGCCTGTGTTACCCAGCGAAGTATTGCAAGCGTTTTTAAATAAAACATGGGTAATAATCAGCAAACTAAAAATCATAACCAACAAAGAACCGAAGCCTAGTATCCAACCATAGGAACCTTCATCCAACAACCCAAACCGTAAGCAGGCAGAACCCATGATGAGACCGAGGCTTACCAGTTGGAAACCCATGAAGTTAACTGGTGCACGAGCTTGGATTCCACTCTTAGCCTAGATCTGTTAGCAGGAGCCTATAAGAACATAAATTCAAACAATAATTATACTCTGTTCATAATTTATTAAAAACCTAACTTGGTAAATCGTTTGACAAGAGGAATTCAGGTAGGGTAACAATGTATACCTATGAACAATAATAAATTGGAGCTGAGAAGAAATAGTCACCCAGCTCAAATGCACTAAACCAAGAAGCAATAAAACCCTTAATCCAACTCTACGACAAAGACAACAAAGAGACAGTCTCAAGTTTCATGATGCCAAGGCAAGGAACGAGCAGTCAGAAGGGTAAAACCATTTATAGGCTTCGACCCACTTGAAGAATCCTTTAACCACTCACAGAGTGTTTTCCTTACTCACAAGAGAAACCGAAACAGAAACTACGATGCCAAAAAACACTTTGCAAAGTAATGCAGATTATGGAGCCAATGAATAAGGAAGTTGCAAGCCTCTCATGGCCGCAAAGACTCACAGCGCAGCTTGTAGGAGGAAAAACCTTCGGACCAAAATACAAAGGAGTGGGGTTACAATGTTTTATGTCAACCAGTGCATGGAGGAGACTTGTCCATGTGCCCTTCCAAAAATCTCATCGAGTGTGGGTCAAGTTCTAATGTCAACACTGTAAAATAGATTTTAAAACTTATCATTGCCAATAATAAAAATCATGCTATTGACAATATTATAATAGTTCATATGGTTGCCAATAATGAAAATCATGCCATTGATATCATTATACCATGGAAACTAGTATAGTGATGGATTCAAAACTTATAAGGTTTGTTGCTATCAATTCGACTACATTATAGTAGTTGATAGATAGATAAAACTACCGTAGGTTATAAGTTAGGATGAAGGGTATAGGTTAATATTGTTAAATTATAAATCGACATAGTATTGTAATATTGCAATAACAATTGTATCATGGTTATAATCTAAAGATTAAGAATACAGCTTGTCTACTAGCTGTGTAAGAAGATATTCATACTTGCAAAAAATCAAACAAGTTTGGTGTGGTGCTAGAACTAGTAAAGGAGAAATAGGGTATATATATGATTTTTAAAGTATGATAATTCTTAATAGACTGGAAAAGCCTTAAACTTCTCCACATAAGAACTTGATGTTGATAAATGAGGGAGTCTTCAAGAGGACTGAGGACTAACTTTATTTAAAGATTTTCTCATAATAAGATAATCACTCATTGTAAACTTTACTATCGAAAATCCAAGAATATGTTCATACTTAAAGAGCAGCAGAATGTGTTCATACTTAAAGAGCAGCACACTTGAGAATTAAAAGTAAAAATAGCAGTAAGACCACGAAATAGTCAAAGTAATTATGTGCCAAGACCATGAGCTCTATGTTCACTATGGAAATCTATAAATGACCATGTTCTATAATTTATAAAAGATAATCATCTTACAATAGAAGGAACCTTGGAAGAACTCATTCTTGTGTTAATGTATTTGTAACTTCGGAATGTATTCATCCGTATATCTTATATATTGTACCCCGATGTTTATTCTAGGACGTGTCTATAAAGTACTTGAGCCATGTCATGCCCCGATGTTCCTATTGGGAGGTCCTATAATGTAAACAAGTCATGTCAAGTCATTGTGGGTAACCCTCTTATTGGTCAAGGGTTAAAGTCCCCGCAGTTGTGGGGCCCTAGGGTTATTAGACTATCCTAGAGAAGTTGACCCTAGGTGAGTCATTGTAAGTCAGGGCAATAGTCCCCAACATTGTGTTAAGGATAAACCTCCTTGCTGGTCGGAGGAGGCAAAGTCCCCACAAGTTGTGGGGCACTAGGGTTATTAGACACTCCTAGAGATGTCAGCTCTAGTAAGTAATTGTTAAGTGAGGAAGACATGTTGGAGTGGGTTTCAAGTGAACGAAAGAATATAAATAGAGAGTGAGCCTCTCTATTTATTACACACACACTCACTCATTGGGGCGCATGAGTGAGAGGAGAAGATGTTGGGACAAGAAAGAGACTGTTGCTGTCAAGAGATCATCTTTATGTTTTCAGGTTTTACTTTTGGTGCTGATTCTATCTCTAAGGAAGTTGCAGGGTTTTCTCCTTTATGGTTTCCCCGAGGAAAATTCTTTGTGTCTCTTGTCTCTTGTGTTTATTGTTGTGCATGTTATTCTCTCAGAGCTAACCTGAGAAGAAGACATTGTGCAGCTACAGAAGCTATTTCTTCTTACTTTTTGGTTCTCTCTCCACAATCCATCAGAAAAAGTATGCTAGAGTGACTCTCCATTGAAGGGCCCATCTTTCTATCGAAGCAAAATTCCATTCTGAACATTTTCAGTTTTCAGTACAGGAAATTAGGGCTTTCTATAGAAGAGAATTTTTTTAGTAAGCCCAACATAGGATTTATCTCCTTATCAAAATCAAAGTTTAGAGACCTGGATTAGGATTTTTTTTGGGTGAAACTCTAGGAAAGTCAAACCCTAGTTTGATCTCGAGCTGGAAAAACCCTAAAATACTAAAACTGATAAGTTTTGGTATATTTGCTATATCTCTGGATTGGCGAAGGCTCAGGAGATAAAACTTGTAAAGGTTGAAGATAACATCCTTATGTACATTGTGTCAAAAATTCAACCTCAAATTCTCTATATTCTGTGAGATATGATCCCTCCAATTTAGGATTCCAACCTCTTCTAGGATTCATCCCTAAACGGGACACCTGGGGAGAATTGCTATATCTTGGGATGCATAATTCCAAATGAAATTTATGAAGATGTTCTAGAAAGGGAATGGACTTTAATTTCTTTGGTCCTAGTTTCAGACTTAGAAGATGAACCAGTGACATGTGGCAGTCTATACAACTTCATTGTTCTGAATAGTCCTGTAACAGGTCAGCTTGGGAAAATGATCATAAGTCCCAATTGGTGAAACCAATTATGATGAAACCTATGGTGTTGGAATAGGGACATGAGATCATACCTCAATACAGATTTTCAGACATAAAGGAGATTTAATTTCATAGATACCACAGAAACAGTATCGGGAATTTCTCTAGAAACAATTGTTAAATTAGGGCTTCCAGTTCTGGGAGCTTCCCTCCACTGTTTTCAGAAAAGGAGTACATTGGACAGCTCACCTTGAATGGATGAATGTTGTATTGGATAAAATAGTTGCATGATCATATATTTATGCATAATAATTTTCTAGTATGCGTATTCCTTATGAAATGTTTGTAACCATACAAATGCATTTGACTTGTAGGAAAGATCGCATACATAATCGCCTACAAGCAAAGAAGGATGAGACTTGTTCCAAAGAACAAGTGATGACAGCTCAAGATAAATCATAATATGATGAATGCAGCGACATCATTGATGCAAAACCTTCCAGCTATGAAGAAGTAACCAAGAAGAAAGGGAAGACTAGTTCAAGAAGAATTATGTCTAGGATGCAGTATCGATACATGAAGGGAATTTCATAGTTCCATCATGCAGTAGATGGAAACATCGTGGGATACAAGGCAACATTCGTAGGATCAGTCTTCTCACAAAAAGAAGGCATAGACTACGAAGATACATTTGCAGCCAATGGGATTTGAAACACATACATGATGAGCTTGATGAAGATCTTAACCTTTGCTACAAGGTTGAAGATGAAAGTCTATACACTAAATGGATACATAGAATATTAGTAGCATAGGAAGCTACTTGTCACTCTGGTACATAATGTTTCAGTGCATAGAGTACGGAAGACAGAGGGAGTATGATGCTCCGCTTTAGAGGGAGTGACTACAAAAGATCCTAAGGTTGGACATGGTATGATAGGATGGATAGATTACTGATGACTCTAGGCTTTACTGAGAGTAAAGTGGATTCCAACCTTCGCTTCAAGGTTGAAGGCGAAAGACTAGTGATGCTCCTGTTATGTGTTGATGCACTATTTTCTAGGCATGGAGGTGTGGACAAGGGAAGTATGTAGTAGAGATCTTGAAGAGGTTCAGGATGATAGATTGCAAGGCCATGACTACACCTATGGCATCGAACCTAAAGCTATTGAGTGTTGCTTTACCAAATACGGTTGATGCTACAATGTATCATCAAATTATTGGTTCCTTGATGTACCCGACGAACAAAAGACCAGATATTTTCTTTGCTATGAACACCTTGAGCCTGTTCTTGATAGATCCGAGACATGTTCACTTGATTGCTGCAAAGCATATTTTGAGGTACCTGAGGGGTACAGTTGATTATGGGCTCAAGTATGATGCGAATTAGAAGATTAACCTGGAGGGTTATGTTGATTCAGATTGGGAAGAAAGTGCCATCGATAGGAAGAGAAATTCAGGATGCTATTTCAGTATGGGATTAGGTGTGATCTCTTGGTTTAGCGGGAAGAAATCCTGTGAGGCACTGAGTACAGCTGAAGCAGAGTATGTCGCAGCTTGTTCAGCTATTTGTGAGGTAGTATGGATGAGGAATATACTGTATGAATTATTTGATCTCTAGATGGATGCTACTTGTATACATTGTGATAACTAGAGTTGTATGAAGTTGTCGAAGAACCCAATGTTCCATGACAAGTCGAAGCATATCGAGATCAAGTATCACTATATCAGGGATATGGTGTAGAAGGGAGTAGTTAAGATCCAGTATGTTGCGATGGATGAACAAATAGCTGATGTGTTGATGAAGCCATTGGCCAAAGTGAAGTTTGAGTACTTCAGGGAGAAGCTTGGTGTTCTCCAGATCAAGGTTCCTTCCAAAGGGAAGTGATGAGTCCATAAACCATTCGTACGAGTAGGTCAGATGTAAGGGATAATGCATTCTATCATGGTGAGAGGATTGGTTCCTTCCATGTCAAATATGAGTGCTGAGGCATTCTGATGTGATTGTAGGATTGGTTCTTACACGATCAGATATAAGGGCTATTGCCATTCTTAGAATTGAGGTGCCTGGTCAGATACCAGGAATACTTGGTCTAGGACTGAGGGCCTTTCTGATACGATTGTAATATGTATTCTTACATGATTAGATGAGAGCACATGGCCATTCTAATGTTATTGATGGATGTGTTCCCACTTGATTAGATATAAGGGTTGTTGCCATTTTGTCATGGTGAGAGGATTGCTTCCTTCCATGTTAGATGTGAGTGCTGGCCATTCTGATGTGATTGTAGGATTAGTTCCTACATGATGAGATGTAAGGGCTACCACCTTTTTGATGAGTCAAGGTTAGATGTGAGTGCTAGCCATTCTGATGTAACTGTAGGATTAGTTCCTACATGATCAGATGTAAGGGCTATCACCTTTCTGACGAGTCAAGGTCAAATGTGAGTGCTGGCCATTCTGACTTAGGGTTAGATGTAAGGGCTACTACCATTCTCTGAATGGAGGCACTTGGTCAATTACCAGGAACCCTCAGTCTAGGACTGAGTGCCTTTCTGACGAGTCAAGGTCAGATGTAAGTGCTGTGCCTTTTTGATGAGTCAAGGTCAGATGTGAGTGCTGGTCATTCTGACTTAGGGTCAGATATAAGTGCTACCAAAGACCTACAATGAGGTAGGCCTACAACCAGCATGAGAAAGCACTGACTCTGTAGAACTTTTTGTGATGAGAAGAATCATGAGATAGCACATATGATGATGACCCAATGATGATCCAAATCTAGTGATGATGTAGATCCAGTGATGAGGATCCAGCAGTGATGATTTAGATTGAGTGATGATCTAGATCTAGTGATGATGATCCAGGTTGAATGATGATCCAGGTCCAGTGATGTTGATCCAGCAGAGATGATCCAGATCGAGTGATGATCCAGATCCAGTGATGATGATTCAGATCGAGTGATGATCCAGATCCAGTGATGTTGATCTAGCAGAGATGATCTAGATTGAGTGATGATGATCCAGATCGAGTGATGATCCAAATCCAGATGAAAATGACTTGAAGATAAAGATGACCCTGAAGATGACGATGACTTGAAGATGACAAGAACTCGATGATGATTCAGATGATATAGAGAAGAAGACTTGTTCTAATAAATTGTGTCGAGAGAATGCCTTCCTAGTTAAGAGGGAGTTTTAATGTATTTGTAACTTTCGAATGTATTCATCTGTATATCTTATTTATTGTACCCCGATGTTTATTCTGGGATGTGTGTATAATGTACTTGAGTCATTTCATGCCCCTATGTTCCTATCAGGAGGTTCTATAATGTAAAAAAGTCACATCAAGTCATTGTGGGTAACCCTCCTATTGGTCAAGAGTTAAATTCCCCGCAGTTGTGGGGCCCTAGGGTTATTAGACTATCCTAGAGAATTCAACCCTAGGTGAGTCATTGTAAGTCAGGGTAGTAGTCCCCACCATTGTGTTAAGGATAAACCTCCTTGTTAGTCAGAGGAGTCAAAGTCCCCACAAGTTATGGGGCACTAGGGCTATTAGACATTCCTAGAGATGTCGGCTCTAGTAAGTAATTGTTAAGTGAGGACGACATGTTGGAGTGGGTTTCAAGTGAATGAAAGAATATAAATAGAGAGTGAGCTTCTCTATTTATCACACACACACTCACTCATTGGGGTGCATGAGTGAGAGGAGAAGATGATGGGACAAGAAAGAGACTGCTGCTGTCAGGAGATCATCTTTATGTTTTCGGGTTTTACTTTTGGTGTTGATTATATCTCTGAGGAAGTTGTGGGGTTTTCTCCTTTATGGCTTCCCCGAGGAAAATTCTTTGTGTCTCTTGTCTCTTGTGTTTATTGCTGTGCATGTTATTCTCTCAGTTAAAGATCCTAAGATCATAATGATAGCTTGAATGATAAAAATCTATCATCTTGTAAATAGCATTGATTACATCAATGATAAAAGTTCGTTATGGCATAAATATAAATACTGTCATAGATCTAAAACAATGAAAGAAATTTACTTTACCTCATCGGAGACTTGCAGCTTAATAATCGATTTATATACTAGCATCTTAATATGCTAGAGAAGTACTTTCTCGAGATAATTTAAAATAAACACCTACATGATCATACGCTTACCTGCTGAACCTGTAAGAACCAATAGTCCATTTGAGTTAGAAAAATGCTAAGTAAGCCCCAATTTCAAACAAGGTTTTTCACCTATTTGAAAAAATCAAATCATCAGTATAGCTAGCAACAACTACATGCAAGTCCTTTTTCTATCGCTTATGAAAATTAAAGCTGTATTAGTTTTTTCTGCCTTTTGAAACTAACCATTAAATTTTGTTAAACTATTTCATTTTCCGCTAACCGCTAGCAGTTACTAAACTGCGATTTGAGACATTTTATGTGACTTTAAAAATTTTAAATTTTTATGAAATTTTGGGTCGTTACATGTGGTATCAGAGCACAAGGTTCAAACACTAGGCCTTGATGAAGCTCAACTTGCTTATATGGAACAATAAATTTAAATCATTATGCTGATGTCGTTTTCTTTGAATGCTATACATAGAGAAATTTTTTTATGAGTTAATGACAGGTATGGAAATATTGGAAGAATATGTGGAAAAGGAATCTCCTTAGACTGAACAAGATAATCTACAAAAAAAACCTATACAAGAAGATATAACCAATAATTTTTTCAAACCACTACAAGTAGTTAAATAATTAAAATTAGAAATGGAATCAATTAAGAAAGAAAATGAGAGGATTCTGAGAGCTCAGGAGGAGCTGAATCAGATCTTCATAGAAAGATTTCATACTGAGGGAAAGGGTAAAAAAGCTGATTCTGAAGATGTAGGTTATCAACATAAGTATAAAAAGACTAAATAGATTAAAAATCAAAGTAACTCATGTTCTAAAGTATATGGTGATATACATGACTCATTATACTAGTGACAGTAGTGAGGATAACCACCATACTAGGAAAAGTAAATATAAACCTTATGAAGAAATATCTAGGGAGTTCAAGAAGATCAAGCCGCCAACATTTAATGGAGAAACTGAAAAAGGGGAGGAAGTGGAATCCTGGCTATCCGGGATGAAGAAGTACTTCCAGATTTATAACTATTCTAATCAACTAAAGGCTAGGATGGCTATTTATAATATTAGAGGGAAAGCTAATATATGGTGGAAATACTTAAAAAGAGTCAAAGGTATAAGAGAGAAAAACATAAATTTGAGTATATTCAAGAAATACTTCAAAAAGAAATTTTTATCTGAACAATACTATGAAGAAAGGGCTAAAGAATTCTATGAGTTAAAACTAGGTACAATGAATATGAAAGAACTGAATAGTAAGTTTCTAAGTCTGCTTAGGTATGTGCCATACATCGTGGATGAGAAACCTAAGGTACAGTGGTTTCTCAGCTGTTTACCTTATCATATAAAGGACAGGATTGAGTATGACAATCCAAAAACCCTAGAATAAGCCATGAGAAAACAAAATTTATGTTATGAACAGAATCGTAAAAAGGAGAGTATGGCCAAATGGAAGGCCAAAAGAAATAATAATTTTCATCAAAAGAAGAAAGAGTTTGTGCCCAATCGAAATTCTAAAAATAATAACACCAGAAACTTTCCTAATAAGAATTTCCAAGGGAATAAGAGTAATTCACAGACCAATCAGAACAATCAAAATAATAAAGAGTCTGCTAACAATCACAGTAAATACACAAATAAATTTGAATGAAAAGAACCCATAAAGTGTTGGGAATGCAATGGTCCGCATTATGCTTCAGTCTGTCCCAATCGAAAAAAGACTATCAGCAATATCCACACAATAGAAGAGGAGATGACTGTTGGTGATTTAGAGAGGACAATGCCCAGAATCAATGTAGCTTTAGAGAATAGGCAAGTAGACTATCAAACATCCATGGTGGAAGTGGAAGGTAAGATACATCAAATATCCATATCTATTTTAATTGATACAGGAGATAGTTTAAGCTATATTTCTCCTAACTTGGTAGAAAACTGTAAACTTCCAGTTGAAAATTTTGCAAGTTCTTGGTTAGTTCAATTAGCTACTGGTGCAAAGAGAACGGTAATTATCTTTGTAAAGAATTGTGCAGTAACTATGGATCAATTTGAAACTTTTGTTAAGCTTAATGTACTACTTTTAGGTTCATATGACATATTGATTGGTATGGATTGGTTAGAGCATCATAGGGTGGTCTTAAATTTATTTCATAAAACCTTTACTTGTATAAATAATGATGGAAAATTAATAAGTGTAAAGGGAATCCCTAGGAAAACAACTGTAAGGCATATTTCTACTTTGCAGCTTAAGAGAGAAATTAGGAAGGGACTGCCTCTGAAGAGGGAATTAGATTTTACCATTGAGTTGGTACGTGGTGCAGTACCTAGCTCAAAATCCCCTTATCGGATGAATATTCTTGAATTAAATGAACTTAAGTCACAGTTAAAAGAACTTATTGACAAGAATTACATTCGACCCAGTGTGTCTCCCTGGGGGGCACCTGTCATCTTTGTTAAGAAAAAGGACGAAACTCTACTACTATGCATAGATTATCACCAATTAAATAAGATGACTATGAAGAACAGATATTCGTTACCTCGCATAGATGATCTGTTTGATCAACTACGTGGAGCCACGATATTTTCAAAAATTGACTTACGGTCTGGATATCACCAAGTCAGAATTAAAGATGAAGACATCTTTAAAATAGCTTTTAGGACTCGATATGGACATTACAAGTTTGTCTTCATGCCATTCAGGCTTACTAACACTCCAGATGTTTTTATGTGTCTAATGAATAATGTAATGCACAAATATCTGGATAAATTTGTGGTCGTATTTATTGATGACATATTAATTTATTCGAAATCTGAAGAAGAACATAAAGAACACTTAAAAATTGTCTTGCAAGAGTTACGAGAACATCAACTTTTTGCAAACTTTAGTAAATGCGACTTCTTTAAAGATAAAATCCAGTACTTAGGTCATGTGGTGACTAAAGAAGGAATTTCGGTGGATCCCGAAAAGATAAAGGCAATTGAATATTGGCCAGTCCCAAAAGACGTAACTGATGTTCGATCATTCATGGGGATTATTGGTTATTACCGAAGGTTCATCGAAGGGTTTTCGAGAATCACAAATTCGATAACCTCTTTGCAGAAAAAGGGAAAGAAACTTGATTGGAATCAGAAGTGCGAAGATAGTTTTAAAAAGTTAAAAACATTATTAACTAGTGCTCTAATTTTAAGAATTGCTAATCCAAATAAATATTTTATAGTATGTATGGACGCCTGCAATGACGGTTTAGGAGGAGTATTGACTCAGGAAGGACATGTCATTGCTTATGAGTCTAGGAAATTGAAGATTCATGAAAAGAATTATGCAACCTATGACTTGGAATTAGTTTCTATCATACATGCTTTAAAGATGTGGCGTCATCATCTAATTGGAAGAAAATTTATCTTAATGACGGATAATAAGGGATTAAAATATATGTTAGATCAACCTAACCTAAATGCTAGCCAAGCTAGGTGGCTAGCTTTTCTAAGTGAATATGATTTCGAAATTCAATACATCAAAGGGAAAGAAAATAAAGTTGTTGATGCATTAAGTAGAAATGCAAAGCTGAATTTTATAGCAGCTATCAGCACTTATACAACAAATTTGGAAGAACATCTTAAAGCGGGAATAGAACAAGATGAAAATTAGCTAAAGTTACAAGCAAAAGCAAAAGAAAATCTAATAGAAAGTCTAAGTACATGGTAGAGATTGAATGAAAAAGGATTATTATTGTATAAAGACAGAATATATGTACCTAATGTACCTAAGATTAAGTTATTAATTTTGGACGAAATTCATAAAACTCCTTATTCAGGGCATCTGGGTTATCATAAAACTATAACCATGCTAAGAAAAGAGTATTTATGGCCAAACATGAAGACTGAATTGGTAGAATATATTGCTAGATGTTTTGAATGTCAGCAAGTAAAAACTGAACATTAACATCCAGCTAGGCTACTTCAGCCTTTGCCTATTCCTAGTTGCAAATGGGAGATAATTAGCCTTGATTTTGTTACTGGACTACCTAAAAATCAGAAATTAAATCACTCCATAATGGTAGTGGTTGACAAATTGAGTAAAGAAGCCCATTTTATACCTGTAAAAACTACTTATAAAGCTTCAAATATAGCTGATATTTTCTTAAAACAAATTTTTCGAATGCATGGAATATCAAAGGTCATAATTTCAGACCGAAACCCTCAATTTACAGGTAAATTTTGTAGATCTCTGTTGAAAGGATTAAAAACCACGTTAAATTTTAGTACATATTTCCATCCTCAAACTGATGGACAGACTGAAAGAGTAAATCAGGTACTGGAAGATCTACTAAGAATGTATGTAAAGGAGCATCTAGGTAAATGGGAAGATTATTTACACCTGGTAGAATTTTCTTACAATAATAATTATCAAGCTTCAGCTAGATATAGTCCTTTCCAAATTCTATATGGAAGGAAATGTAACACTCCCATCTCTTGCAGTAATTCGATGGACAGGTTAGTATTAGGACCTGAATTATTGAAAGAAATGGAAGTAATTGTAAAGCAGGTACAAGGTAATATGAAAATTGTGCATGATCGACAGAAAATTCAAGCAGACCTTAAACGAACTGCAAAGGAGTTCTAGGTAGGTGAACATGTTTTCATTAAGGTGAGACCCAAAAAGAGTTCTCTGAGGTTAGGTAGTTGTGCCAAAATAGCACCTTGTTATTGTGGTCCTTTTGAAATATTGTCTAGGATCGTACAGGTAGCCTATCAGTTAGCTTTAGCACCGAATTTAAGAGTTCACAATGTTCTTCACATTTCTGTATTAAAGAAATATGTGCATGATGCTACTCATGTTATTAAATGGAATGATGTGTATGTGGAACCCGAAGGAGATTTTTTGGTGGAACCGGATTGTATCCTCGAATGGAGGGAGATCTCACTTTGGAACTGCACCATTGGTTAAGTGACGGTGCAATGGAAGCACCTTAGTCCAGAGGAAGCCACCTGGGCATTGGAAAGTCATATGCGGGATGCATATCCAATTCTATTTCAGGGGAACTCTGAGGACGAGGAATAAATAACATTGAGGAAGATGTTATAATTTAAGGGGGTGTGTATGTCACATGCCCCAATTTTCAAACACAATTTTATAATGTTTGAGAAACATTGTGTTAAATTTTATGCTAAGTTGTAATTGATGACCCAGTGGGGTCAAGAATATTTAATGTAAATTTAGAATATTTTATTTATAATTAAATAAATGAGGAGACAACAACTTAGGGAAGCTTTTAAAAGAGTGTTTACTAGTTAATTGGTGGAGGATACTGGGTGGAGAGCAAACTGACAAGTGGCAGCATCCTCAAATAACTTCCATATGTTGCAGGTGGAAACTTCCCTATATTTGTGGTCATGATTCCCCAATAAAGTGGAATAAGAGCAGGTGGCTCATTTAATGAAAACTCACCCAAAATACCTACGCAACTCTATAAAATTTCCTATTGAAGAGAGCTAAGGCTGCTCATTATAGAGAAGTGATCATTCAGGGTGAATGAATTTACTCAAGATAAATTCAATGGAGGGAAGTCAGGAGTGTGTTTGAGGTGTTAACTACTGAGTTTGAACTAGTTACAGCTTCTAAGCTGAGGTTCATATTGCTGAGAGTAGTTTTTTATTACTGAGGTAATTGGATCGGTCAGGTGACATAGGTCTTACAATTGCATTCTCCACCCAGTTCTTAGCCAAGAAGACCAGGAACAAGCTCGGGGATCCTGAGGAAGTGTTGTCTGAGTGCTCTCTAAGAGTTTGGTTGGGAGGAACACCCTCATTAAGCTGTTGTTGTCTTGTCCTCAACAGGTTCTAATTTCTTTTATTGTCTTTAGCTAAATAATTCTTAGTTTATCTACTATAGACATGCTAGTATTTTAGGGTTTATGAATGAAAAGTAACTAAGTAATGTTGAATTCAGTAAAATTATAGATTATAGTAGAAATAGAATTGATTATGTAAAAAGTGAAACAGATAGAATTAAAATTTCCAAGCTGTGTTTTTCCACACCTGAACTCACATCATACTCTAGCATAGTTGGACTGCTTAGGAGAATGAAATGTAAACAATAGATATGATTCTTTTATTTGAATGTAAACAGTAGATAGATTTTACTTCATTATTTATGAATTACACTAAATATCAATGCTATGTATCGTCTGCTTTATTTACTTTAGCTAACTAAATAGAAAAATAGGTATGAAAGAGAACAGTAAATATTATTCCAGTATTAGTATGTTGATAAATAGAATTTATAGTTAACAGAAGTAAAGTAAGTAAATTAACATCTAAAATCCAGGTGAAAAGGAAATTGTAAAATAGTTTATAAACATTAACATTCTAGACCAGTGTGTGGCTTTATCCAAGACCAAATAATTCTTCTAAATCCTTTTGAAATTACAAAAATTACTGAAAGTTAATAGTATCCTAGTTTTCGATTAGTATGCACTAAAACCCTAAGTATTTCTCTTATCCAAAAACTAGAAGCAAAAACTGTAAAAAATTATTTAGGATTTCTTATTTTAACAGAGCTAGTATCAAACTTATAACTGTAAGTCATATCATTCTTCTTTATTCTATATTTTAAAAACAGAGTCAAGAATGCTATAAGTAGAAACAATGATTTCATAAACTGTAGGGTTTTACAGCAATTTTTTTTAACCCTTAAAAGTCGAGTTCTAGAAATTAAACAATATCTCTTAAATAGAGCCTTAAAATTTATTATAATACTCATAGTATTAAAAAATACAATACATATGTAAATCATGAACAAAATAAACCAATAATAGCCAACCGTTCATATATATAAATCCTTAATCAAAGGTAGGCTTATAGCCTGTAGAGTCGAAGGGTTGAAATCCAAGCCTGCTAGTTAAACCAAATATGCACAAAAATATTTTATATTAAACTGTAACAAAATACATTACTGATAGGATAAGTAAAAACCAGTTCATTTTATAACTCAACTATTCCACAATCTTCATTTCTTGAAGTTCAAATGCAAAAAGGAAAATTGAAGCAACAGGAGACAGAGGTCACTTAGCATCTCTAGGCTCAAAGGAATCTCTATATAGATCTTAAACAATATCATTTACATCACTTAAGCCATAAGGCTGAAACTGCATAACCAAAAATCACATATACATCATGGCTTCAAGAGCCTGTGCTACCCAGTGAAGTATCGCAAGGGTTTTTAAATAAAACATGGGTAATAATCAACAAACTAAAAATCATAACCAATAGAGAACCAAATCCTGGTATCCAACCACAGGAACCTTCATCCAACAACCCAAACCACAAGCAGGGAGAACCCACAACGTCACTGGGGTTTACCAGTTCGAAGCCCATGAAGTTAACTGGTGCACAAGCTTGCATTCCACTCTTAGCCTGGAGCTATTAGCAGGAGCCTACAAGAACATAAATTCAAACAATAATTAAACTCTATTCATAATTTATTAAAAACCTAAATTGGTAAATCATTTGGCAAGAGGAATTTAGTTAAGGTAAAAATGTATACCTGTGAACAAGAAGAAATTGGAGATGAGAAGAAACAATCACCCAGCTTGAATGCACTAAACCGAGAAGCAATAAAACCCTTAAGCCAACTCAATGACAGAGACAACAAAGAGACAATCTCAAGTTTCACGATGCCAAGGCAAGGAACAACTAGTCACAAGGGTAAAACCATTTACAGGCTTCGAGCCACTTGAAGAAGCCTTTAACAACCCACACAATGTTTTCCTTACTCACAAGAGAAACTGAAACACAAAATACGATACCAAAAATCACTTTACAAAATAATGCAGACTACAGAGCCAATGAATAAGGAAGTTGCAGGCCTCTCATGGCCGCAAAGACTCACAGCGCAGTTTGCAAGAGGAAAAAACCTCAAACCAAAATACAAAGGAGTAGGGTTACAATTTTTTATGTCAACCAACGCATGGAGGAGGCTTGTCCACGTGCCCTTCCAAAAATCTCACCAAGTGTGGGTCAAGTTCTAATGTTAGCGCTGCAAAATAGATTTTAAAACTTATCATTGCCAATAATAAAAACCATGCTATCGACTATATTATAATAGTTCATATGATTTCCAATAATGAAAACCATGCCATCGATATTATTATACCATGGAAACTAGTATAGTGATGGATTCAAAACTTATAAGGTTTGTTGCTATCAATTCGACTACATTATAGTAGGTGATAGGTAGATAAAACTACCTTAGGTTATAAGTTTGGATGATGGGTATAGCTTAATATTGTTAAATTATAAATCAACATAGTATTGTAATATTGCAATAACAATTGTATCATGGTTATAATCTAAATATTAAGAATACAGCTTGTCTACTAGCTGTGCAAGAAGATATTCATACTTGCAACAAATAAAACAAGTTTGGTGTGGTGCTAGAACTGGTAAAGGAGAAATAGGGTATAGATATGATTTTTAAAGTATGATAATTCTTAATGGGATGGAAAAGCCTTAAACTTCTCCACATAAAAACTTGATGCTGATAAATCAAGGAGTCCTCAAGAGGACTGAGGACTAACTTTATTTAAATAGTTTCTCATAAGAAGCTAATCAGTCATTGTAAACTTTACTATCGAAAATCCATGAATATGTTCATACTTAAAGAGCAACACAGTTGAGAATTAAAAGTAAAAATAGCAGTAAGACCACAAAACATCCGAAGTAATTATGTGCCAAGACCATGAGCTCTATGCTCATTGTGGAAATCTATAAATGACCATGTTGTATAATTTATAAAAGCTAATCATCTTATGACAGAAGGAACCTTGGAAGAACTCATTCTTGTAAATAACATTGATTATGTCAAGGACAATAGGTCATTATGGCGTAAATATAAATACTGTCATAGATCCAAAACAACCAAAGATATTTACTTTACCTCATAGGAGACTTGCAGCTTAATAGTCAATTTATATACTAGCATCTTAATATGATAGAGAAGCACTTTCTCAACATAATTTAAAATAAACACCTACATGATCATATGCTTACCTGCTGAACCTGTAAGAACCAGCAGTCCATTTGAGTTAGCAGAATGCTAAGTAAGCCCCGATTTCAAACAAGGTTTCTCACCTAATTGACAAAATAAAATCATTAGTATGGTTAGCAGCAACTACATGCAAGTCCTCTTTCTATCACATATGAAAATTAAATATGTATTAGTTTTTCTATTATTTGAAACTAACCCTTAAATTTTGTTAAACTGTTTCATTTTCCACTAACTGCTAGCAATTACTAAACTGCAATTTAAGACATTTTATATCACTTTAAAAATTTTAATTTTTTACGAAATTTTGGGTCATTAGATTTACCCTCTGTGCAGAAAGCACCAACACAACTAAAATGGGAAAAAAAGTTTCGAGAAGCTTTGATACAAAATCTCTCATGGACATGGTTCCTATCAGCTAGGTATAGGTGGCATACGAGCTCTTCACCCATAGGGATCATCCCCTATCATTTTACTAAATAATATCATCTCATATGAGCCTCTCTTGGCCTATAAAAGAATCCTTCATGGACTATGTGAGGGGAGAACGAGAAGAGCATCCTTATGCTGTTGGATTGAAGTTTGGTATTGAGGAAAATTTGAGCAAGTTTGTGTGTAAAGAGGTTTGTGTGAGTGAGGAGTGTTGTAATACCATTGTGTAATATAAATATGGGAACATAAAGGATTTAGTTGTAGCTTTACCTTCTTATTTGATTAATACAAAAGTGTTCCCCTTTCTGATATTTGATTTTTTTTCATATCAGTTAATTATTATTAGATTCCTTGATCACTAATATGGATTGTTAATCTATGTGGTTACTCTCATCTTGTTGTCTTTTTTTCCCAATGCTTCTATGCAGGTACTATAGATCGCATGAAGAGCAGTGGAACGAAGACTAAAGCTTCCAGATATGAGTTATAAGAGTAATTTTATTAATGTAGATTAACCATCTAGGGAAAGGATATACTTCTATGGTGTTTTGTTCTATTATTGTACCATACATGATAGAGGAACAAGTGGTGTCTGCACTAGTCATAGAATTCCTTCATCAATCTCTTGTCATTATACTAAGGATACCCCATCAACCCAGGACTCTGTTCTTAAGAGTTGGAAAGGAAAGGTCAAACATCCTTTCTTACTATGTAAGGACATGCACCTTACTTACATTTTTCCTCTCATGGATGAAGCTTTTAAGTTATTCAAATATATTACTATTCATTAGCAATGACTTCCAACAGGTTATCGTAAGTTGTCCCTTGACATCCAATTGGTTTATAAAGTGGTCGATCCAGTTCCATCCTCAGTCAATTCCACTCTTTCTTTAGAGATTGAAGAACATATAGCTCATCCCACTCTTCCATTGGAGAGTGAACTTAAAGTGGTCAAGTTGATGTCATCTCCACCCAATCCCACTCCTTCATCAAAGAGTGTTTAGATTGAAGTAGTCTCTTCGACACAGTCTTCGTCTTCTCCCTCTCTTTCAATTGAGAGTGAATTGAAACCTATTGAAGTTTTTATAGTTAGTTCTGATTGTTCTATGCAAGAGGAAATTTCGTCTCTTTTGACAGAATCCTCTATGAATAGTGAGATTATTTCCTTTGACTGGAGTAATATAACATAATCTTGTCTTCATTCGAGCATTCCTTTCCAGATATCTATGTGATTTACCACTAAGAGTATACTCCACAATATTGTTGATGAAGGGGTTTATGTTAGCATTCTATCCTCTACTACTTGGCAAGCCATAAATTCTCCTATGCTTGTGCCAACTACAGATCATATATTGGATTTCAATCGAAGACCTACAATGTCATTAGGGATACTTCATCATTTTCCTATCACTTTGGAAGGAAAAATTGTTTGCATCGATGTTATGGTAGTCCAATGTCCCTTAGCTTTTAATATGCTCCTTGGGAGAGATTATGTTTATTCCATGAAATATGTATCATCCACACTCTTTCTAGTGATTTATTTTCCCCATGATGGGAATATTGTGACTGTTGATCAACTTTCCTTCATTAAACCTGATCGCCATATGACTCCTAGTCAGCAGACTGCCCTGAATGTCCCACATGTTCTTCTGGTTTGTTCCCCTTCACCTGTCGTGTCTCTTGCCTCTGAAAATCATGACAAATTTCAGTCGTTCAAAAACCATAGCTTCTTCTCTTTGTGAGGAAGATGTGGGGGCATGTCTCCTATAAGGGGGAAACCCTCCAACCTCTGGACATAATTTTTTCTTAGAAATGAATTTTGAGCATAGTTCCCATTCTATGTCAATCTCGTTAAAAAGTGACACAGATGCATGTGAGCATAGTTCCTATTCTGTGTCCAGCTCATTAAAAATGAAATGGACACTGGTGAGCATAGTTCCCTTTCCCTTTCAAGGTCATTAAAAATGAAACAGATGCTAGAGAGTATAGTTCCCTTTCTATGTCAAGAATGTTAAAAAATGAAACGGATGTTGGTGAGCATAATTCCCATTCTATGTCAATCTCATTAAAAAATGAAATATATGCATGTGAGCATAGTTTGTATTCTGTGTCGAGATCGTTAAAAAATGACATGGATGTCGGTGAGCATAGTTCCCATTGTATGTCAAGCTCAGTAAAAATTGAAACAGATTCCCTTAAGCATATTTATTTTATGTTTCAAGCTTGTGTAAAAATGAAATAGGTCCCCACAAGCACATTTATTTTTTGTTTCAAGCTTGCGTAAAAATTAAACACGACACCTTGCGCAAAGTTCTCATGTCAAGATTGTTAAAAAATGAAATGGATTCCTCCATTGTGTTAAGGATCAATTTTTGAACCTTCATTTCATCTACTTGTAAAGAAGATGAAATGAAGCTTGGGGGGCATGTACATTACCCTTTTGTTGGAATTAAGTTACTTGATAGTCATATTGGTGGCAACTACTAGCCACTAGACATCATGTTGGGAAAACACCCATTGATGGGAGTCATTTTGAGCATACTTTCTTTAGTTTCAAGCTCGCTAAACCATGAAACGACCCTTTGAGCATAGTTCCTATTCTATGTCAAGCTCATTAAAAAATGAAGCAGATACCCTGAGCATTCTTTCAACTGATCTTCAAGCTTGTTAAAAACACTAAGATGGTGTTCAGCTTACTTTTCATTTTTCATTCCCTATTTAAACTATGAAAAGTGGTTTGATATTACTTTATCGTTTTTTCGTGCTCTGGATTCAAACATGAAAAAGGTTCCGTGTGCGTTTTATACCTTCGTCGTACTTGTTAAAAAATCAACGAAGAGGTATCGAGTATACTTTTACTGTTTTTTAGACTCGTTAAAATTGGATCATGAAAAAGAACCCTAATAGAGTCCTCTTTAATCTCTTTTTGGACTCTTAAAAATAGATAGTCAAGAAGTACCATTGGGAAATGGAGTCACAACCTACAAATATTCAAGGATCTTACATCAGTAATGAGTGGTGATTTTCCTATGTAATCTGAGGCAATGTGGTTGCTTTATTTAGTCTAATTATCTTCAAGAGATGACAAATAGAAATGAGGAAAGAGGCCAGTGAAACCAGAGGCACCTATCAATGGATGACTCTCTAGGAACAACTTTAGAATAAATATGACAAAGGATAATAACTGAAACAGAGCATCTATCAGTGGAAGAATTCTATCACAACCATTATAAACACATAACAAATACGATTTATGATGGGAGGAGCGTTAGTAGAAATGAATTCCTTACATACAACCTAGAAATGTATTAGCAGAAAACATAGACATGAAAATGGAAACACAAGAAAAAAATACTGAACATAATAGTGATTATTCCCTGAGGAGATAATAGTGATTATTCCCCGATAATGGTGCCAAGATGTTATCACCCAGTAATTTTCCTATGGTTGAGTTAGGAATTGACTGGGGTAACCATTTAAAACCAATCTTTAGACTATATTCTAGACTATATAGTCAAATAGGGCTCTCTCTTTGTTATAAGAAAGTTCACATATACATTTGGCTTTAAAAAAGCAGTCAAAAGGCTAGATATATGATAAGAACAGAATATTTGTATATTTAAAGATGGTAAAACAGTCATTCAAGAAGTACCATTGGGAAATGGAATCACAACCTGCATATCTTCAAGGGGCTTATAGCAATAATGAGTGGTGATTCCTATTTAATCTGAGGCAATGTGGTTGCTATATTCAATCTAATTATCTTCAAGAGATGACAGATAGAAATAAGGAAAGATCCCAGGAAAACTAGATGCACTTATCAATAGATGAATCTATGGAAAAACCTTTAGAATAAATATGACAAAGGATAATAACTGAAACAGAGCATCTATCAGTGGAAGAATTCTATCACAACCATTATAAACACATAACACATACGATTTATGATGGGAGGAGCGTTAGTAGAAACGAATTCCTTGCATACAACCTAGAAATGTATTAGCAGAAAACACAGACATGAAAATGGAAACATAGGAAACAAATACTGAACATGGAACAACTTGATGAATCTCAAAAAACTCAGAGAACGCTTTTCATTAACACTTCCAAGAAAATAACAGAGCTACAAATACCAAGCACAATGGATTCTAAGTGAAATTTCCAACCCTTAATCCTCCACAGATATTATATTTATATTGTTATGGGCTCCTGATACCAACCTCAAGGCAAAGCCAAATTCAGTTACGAAAATTGGGAATCAATCTCGAATCATCATTCCAAATCCTAACAAATTCCTAAGATGGAAGACTCACCATGATTTACACATAAAACAGTAAATACGGGATAACATCCATGCTGTATTAGAATGGAAATGCGAAGCCTAGGAAGCAGGCTCACTTAATGAAATGGATTGCTTTAGAACACCTTCGATGACCTGCAACAGCTTCAAATATAAGCGTGCATCTTCACCTACAAATTTGATTCTAGACCATTGATCTTTAAATCAAAACAAGGATACAAAGACATGTTTCTGAACATGCTTGTTCTGTAAAATTCTGCTGAATTCCGAAGAATTAAACCAATGACAATTTGAACTAGCAGAAAAAATTTTGATCATGGATTTAGATCAAACCTTGATCTAAGTCGTTGAAACCTACACCTTGTAATCAATTTTGATTATTTCAAAAGTTTGTTTGTTCTTGCATGTTAAATCAGTGAAATCAACCTTCGCCATTGATCTTACCTCATCTTCAATCCTAGCCCTCAAAACATGCAGGCCATTAAATGATTCCACAGATATGGATAGTTATTTTCTTCATGCAAGTTAGATCAGCAGAATGAATTTCCACCATTGATTTGATTCCTTCTTAGATATACACCATTGAAGAATGCACCATCGCGCTCCATAACGTGGCCTTTTCATATCTGATTTCCACGTGCGATATCCGATATGGAGGAGACATGTCATTTATACACATTTCTCATCATGTGACTCTCTTCCAACTTTCAGCGTGCATGTTGTATCAGAGAAATAAACTGATGTCATAGATATGAAATTAAGGATGATCTAGGTCATTGAAAGTTGTGGGGCCTACCTGTTTCTGCATATTGGGAAGTCTTTTACCTCATGCACATGTTTCTCTTTTTCGCACTGTCAATGTTAGGAAGACACTCTCTGAGCTGTTGATTTGAGGTAAAGATGTGGGCTACAGAAAGCGGAAGGCAGGATCCCAACTTTTCATAACCAAAACTTCATATTTTCACTTTTTGATATTTTCCTTTTCGCCCTTTTCTTTCTGCACCATTGATCTATGCAAGAACTTTCTGGATCGTCGATCCTACGGAAAGCGGAAAGTAGGATTCGAATATTTTTATAACCAATCTTTTTTATTTCTGCTTTTCGATTTCTACCCTTTGACTCCTTATCGAGCCATTGATTTGTGCAGAAGCTCTCTGAACTATGGATTTTGCAGATCGCGGAAAGAGGGACTTCAAATTTTTGCGACAAAATATTTTGCTATTTCAAATTTTCGATATCCGCCCCTTTTCGTTTTCCTGAGCTACTGATCTTTGGTGGAAACATTCTGGGTCGTCGAATCTCGAACTGTGGAAAGCGGAAGTTGGGTTTTCCAATTTTTTACAATTGAAACTTTGTATTTTACATCGCTTCTTCCTTTCTTCTTCCACATTTCCACTTCCACCTTTTTTCTGAGTCGTTGATCTTTGTAGAACATTCTAGGCTGTCAGATCTTGGACTACGAAAAGTGAAAGTCAGAGTTTCCCTTTTTTTTACAATCGAGAATTTTCCTTTTCTGCTTCTATCTTTTCATTTCTTCCTTTTCGATTTCGCCTTTTGTTGTACCAATGATATTTTGCGGAAAATTTCTACGCCATCCGATCTCAGACTGCGGAAAGAGGAAGTTAGGTTTTCCAATTTTTCTATAATCGAAAATTTCCTTTTCCGCTATTCTGCTCCCAATTTTCCCTTGGCGAAAATAATTTTGGGCCTTTTCTTCTCTCCACTGTGCATCCATGCCATCCAGTGCTGTTAGATTTTAACCTTGATCCTATTTTTCTTAGTTAGGCATATTTCCAAGGTCGCACCTAAGGATTATTTTGACTTTTTTGAAATTTAGGATTAGGAATATGCCTCCCAAGCAACTTCAAACCCTTTTCTGCATACCTCTAAGTCATAGGACATCAAAATTTGTTTTCCCCTACCCCTCATTTTTCATTGGCTTACTCTTTTACAGGGGAATTAGTGTGGATGCATTTATAAAAATCTTCAAATTTAGCACAAGTGCTAACAACGGCTCTAACTCAAGGATTCTATCCTCCCTATGAGGTAGAAAAGAACCACATAGACCAATTTATTGCTTCATTGGGCCCTCTGTATTTGTAAAAATCCTTTCTAACTGCACCATTATGTGCTCTTCGGAAGTTCCATCGCCTCAAAATTTGTTCTAGTGTCCTTAACTTCAAATTTTGAAATAAAATAAAATAAATAAATGATAGCCCTTCCCATGGACCTTACTTCATTCACCTCGGGATTTAAGTCTCTCAGAGAGCTATCCACACATGAAATCTTAAAATAAAATGGTATATACAATGACATAGGAACTAAACTTACCTTACAAGAAGTAGTTCTTAAGGAGCCTCCCATTTACAGGAGTTCCAAATACTAGACCACCCTCCATCTCCTCTAGTAACTAAGCATTCTTTCCTTTAAAGGCTGCAATTTTATAAGGGCCCTTCCATAGGTGATCAAATTTTCCATGCTTCCTCTTCTCCTCATGACGTGCATCCCACTGTAACACTACATCACCAGCTGGAAATCATCAGGTTTTGTTCTTCTGTCAAAAATATCTTTCATATTGTCCTGAGATTTTTGAGTCCTATAAAAAGGTTGCTCGCTTTGTTGCTGCATCTTAACCAGCTAATACATCCTTCTCTGGGTTGGGTGAGTTTCATCATATTCTTCTGGCAACAATCTCATTACTGGCAAGCTCATGGAACTAGGAAAGATGACCTCATAGCCATATACCAACTGAAAAGGCAAAGTGCCAATAGACTTATTCACACTAATTCTTCCAGCCCACAAAGAATGGATCACCTTTGTGTGCAAAGATTTCTTATTGTCTTGCAACATATTTTTTATTATCATTGTAAGATTCTTGTTCAAAGATTCTGTCAACCCATTTCCATGTGGGTAATAGGTAGTGGAATGCCCCAGCTTTATTTGGTATTTGAAACAAAGGGAAACCATCTTATTTGACTTAAAATCTACAGCATTATCAATGATTATCTTCCTCATAACCCCAAACCTTGACAAAATATTCTCATCTAGAAACTACATGATCACTGTCTCTATGGATTGTCTCATGGGGATGGTCTTGATCCATTTAATGAAATAGTGAGGATCCACTTGTGCTTCTGTGAGGATGATGGATTTATTTATATGATAAAATCTACTCCCCATTGCTGGAAAGGGGCTTCAACCTGTATGGGTTTCAAAGGAAGTGGCAACGGTTTCCTTCCTCCTTCCAAAATCTGACAATTACGGCATGCATCAACATTCTTATGAGTATCTAAAAAGATAGTGGGACAATAAAATCCTTCCCTCATGATATTGTTTACCGTGTTCTTCCAGTAGTGATTCCCCCCACATTCTCCATCATTAAATTCTTCAATGAGATTCTTGGCCTCTTGTTCATTGACACAGTTTAGTAGGAATCCTCTTGGCTCTTTCCAATACAACTTCTCATTCAAGATGCAAAACCTTGTTTCTTTCTATTTGAGGAATCTGGCCCTTGTTTCATTTATACCTTGTGGATCTTGCAGATGCTATATCATGAAGATGGTGTCAGAGTACCATGGGGATGATAGGAAGTGATCAAACATTGGTGGATCTAGATGTTCCTTGGGGTTTTGGTCCATTGTTGACAATTGAGCAATTGTATGTAGGTTGATAGAATCGTAGTTGGATTGCGCCATGAACTTGGCTGGTCCCTTTCCTTTGATCATCTTTGTGGGCTTAATTTCCAGGTCATATTTAAGTAGGACTGCTATCCATTTTCCCCTTCTACCCTCATGATCTTGTTGGGTCAGGATATCCTTCACTGCACTGGTGGGAACATGGGAAATAATGTGAGAATGCAGGATGTGTACTTGGAAATCCTTCAAGGCCTACACCAGAGCATAAGCCTTCTTATACGAGATATTTTATTTTAGAGGACCATCCCTAAGGGTTTTGTTATAAAAGGAAATGGGATGCTTGAGTCTCTCATGGTTCTTCTGTAGCAATACTCCTGCCACTGTGTGCTCTAAGGAAAAATAGAATATGAGAAAGTATTTGGAGAAATCAGGGTTCCAACACAGGTACTAATCTGATGGAAGTGTATCTAGATACAGGTGCAAAGGTTTCTTCATAATCTATTCCTTATTTCTGTGAGAAGCCACGAGCCACAAATCTTTCTTTATATTTCTCTATGCTACCATCTGTAGCATGCTTGATCTTGTAGATCCATTTGGAAGTTACAACAGACTTCACTTCTGGTCTTGGGACAACATCCCAAACATCATTCTTCATGATTGATTGATACTGTTCGATCATAGCATCCTTCCATTCTTTTCGTTCTACCACTTCTTCATAGTTGGAAGGTTCTTTATTGATAAAGTCAGACAATAAAGCTACATACCCGAAGTAGGACCCGGTCCTCTTTCTTTCTCTATGATTCTCTTTTGGAGCCCCATATCTTTCCACACCTTGGATAGCTTCTCGTACCCAGGCAGGTTTCCTCTTGTGAGTATTTTTCTCCTAAGGTGGATCTACAGGTTCTTGAGGTTCTTCAAATTCTCGATCTTCTTCTTAAGTTTCTTTGTTCATGGTTGTTTCATGAATTCTCGGTGCTTTTGATTCTTCAGGATCTTCAGCAGGTCTCTTTCTAGATTTGTTGTAAGCTGAGTCTTCGTCAAATGTTACATCCCTACTAATTTTGATCTTCTTGAATCCTGGGAAGTATATTATGTAATCCTTCGAGCTTTCAGAGTATCCCACAAATATACCCTTCTTTCCTGAAGAATCTAACTTTGTCCTCTTTTCTTTTGGAATGTGTATGTACACTGGACAGCCGAATATTCTGAGATGGTTGACTTTTGGTTTCTTGCTGGAAAAGACTTCTTCAGGTGTCTTGTTCTCAAGTACTCTATGTGCAGTACGTTTCTATACATACACCGTTTTTCTAGAATCTTCTTCCCATAGATGCATGGGAAGATATTGATCATGAAGCATTGCTCTTGTAGTTTCCATGATAGTTCTATTCTTCCTTTCAGCAACCCTATTCTGTTGTGGATTATATCAAGTGGATAACTCCCTCTTAATCCCTGAATCTTTGGATAAGTCTTTGAATTCATTTGATGTGAATTCTTCGCCATTATCTGATTGAAAGGTCTTGATCTTCTTTTCTGTGTGGTTCTTGATCAAGGATTTTAATTCCTTGAACTTGCTGAAAACTTCATCTTTGTTCTTCATAAAGTATATCCATGTATTCCTAGAATAATCATCAATAAAAGAAACATAGTATACATACCCGCTTAAATAACTGGATGACATTGGACTGCATACATCGGAGTGAATGATTTCTAGGATTCCTTTTGCTTTGCTTTCGCTACTTGGAAATGTCTTTTTTGTGTTCTTTCCTTTTGCACATCCTTTGCAGACTCCTTCATGTTTTGCTTGAATTTCTGGAAGACCTTCAACAGCTTTTCTTGCAAGAGGTAGTGCTCTATAGTGCACATGTGCAAGCCTTCTATGCCGAAGTTCATTTGGCTCTACTGTGTCATGGACAAAATCTTGTTCTAGACGGCCCTTCAATTTTTATAATCCTCCTTCTTGTTCTCCAATTACTATTGCATTGTCAATAGTCTTTCCTCTTGGCCACATGAGGACTTGACCATCTACAAATGCAACCCTCGTGCCTTTTTCATCTAGTGCCGATATGGAGAGAAGATTCTTCTTTAGTCTTGGTACAAACAAGACATCCTTCATTTTCATAGACTTTCTAGAGTCTAGCTTGTATGAGGATTCACCACTACCTCTTATGGGATACTAGTAGTCATCTCCAAGTGTCACCTTATGGGGTGAATTATGTTCGGATAGTTTCTCAAAATATTCCTTGAATCATGTCATGTGTTTGGAAGCCCCACTATCAATAAGCCAATCTTTTCTTCCATGAGTGATAGTTCCCATGAGAGAAGAGATCAAAACATGTTCTTCATCACTTGAAGAGTCTTCACTTTCTTGTTTTACTTTCTTCCTGGGAGGATCATCATCCTCAACAGTGTGAGCATGATGTCTTCTTTTGGAGTTCTTCTTCTTCTTGGATCCACTCTTATTCATGGGACAAATTCTAGAAAAGTGTCCTCTTTCATCACATGTATAACATCTGAGTTTGGATAGATCCCTTCTTACAAAATTATTTTTCTGATAAGAATGCTTGCCTTTGTGACACTACTACATTTTGATCCAAAATCCGACAGTTTTTTCCGACGGCGTGTGGATTTTTTATTTTAACCGTGCCAAAAATCAGAAAGATTAAAGTTTTTTTTTAAATAATGGGCATAAGCGTCGCTTAAGCGACGGACATCCTCCTAAGTGTCGCTTAAGCAACGGCGCTAAAATTGCTATCCTCCTAAGTGTCGCTTAAGGAACGGTTTGCCTCCTAAGTGTCGCTTAAGCGACGGCTCTAAAAAGGTAGGCATGAGTCAAAAATTGGAAGAGTTCCTTAAAAATGTTGCATCCATGGTAAGGACAGAGTTATAGGATGCTATTCAATTAAAATTTGAATAAGAGGTCAAGGAATCCTCTAATCTCATTTGATCATTCCTACTTGCATGAATCTGTTGGAGTTAGTTGTTGTCAAACTTCACATAAAAATACTAGTAAAATTTTTGTTATACAATAGGTGTTTTGTTATACATGGACTCTAACATGTCTTATATAGGGGAAACTTGTTCAACCTTTAACCTTTTTTTTCCTCTAAAACTACACTATGACATCCGTAAATTCATAATTTTGGGTTGATATTAGAGAAAAATAATTTTATTCTAGGGAATTTTGAGTTTTCATTTAATTTACAAAAAAAACTAATGCAAATAACCAAATATCATGTACTATAGCTAAAGTCTATGATGTCTTCAACAACTATGGCTTTGCTAGTTTTGAAATTTGGCATATGTG